>VYZM01013920.1:0-15445 GCA_013398915.1 Dromas ardeola | reverse complement strand
TTTCCTCTCCAGGACTAAGGATGCTCTCGCTGACCCGCCGTGGGATGGGATGGGATGGGATGGGATGGGATGGGATGGGATGGGATGGGATGGGATGGGCAGACACCCATATCCTCGAAGCCCTTCTCAAACCCAGCAAGAAGCAGAAGGAAAAGCTTGCCGTCATTTAAAACCCATTTGAAAGAGCTTCCCTCCCTCCTGAGCTCAGCAGGAGCCAGGCACCTGGTGCTCCGCCACCTTTTTTTTTTCTTTTTTTCCCCTCTTTTCCGTTGGCTTGTTTTTATATAAGACTGTATTTGTAACGTGAACTGAGGATTTCTTTTCTATTCTGTAACTATAAAAGTCGAAGGAAAGTTTCATCTGATGGCTGTTCTGGTTTTGGGGCATTTCCCTTCCTTGTGCAGTTGAATCGATTAAAAAGTGGTGGGTTTTTTTTTTTTATAATTTTCGCTTTTTTCCCCCCCATATTAATGCTGACGGCTCACTCCCGTGGGCTCCGCATCACCCAGCTTCCCGCTGCCTTAAAAACCAGCGCTTCTTTTTAATGATGCCCCGGCAAGATTCTGCCTCCTCCCTCACTGCCCGCGCAGGTAATTTCCTCCCCAGTAGTAAAATAACAGGAAAAAAAAGGTTAAAAAAAGCAGAAACGCAGAAAAGCAGCATCCTCTGGGCTGGGGGTGGGTACCACCCGCCGTGCGGTGGGGGATGCAGCCGTGGTCGGGTGCATGGGGGCGTCCGGGGGGGTCTGCAGCATCCCTTCCCCTCAGGGAAACAATAATAAGCCCCCAAAGAAATATTAATAAACCCCCAAGGAAAATATTAAGAACCCCCCCAGGGTGTGTTTTTTTCAAGTAGGGCTCCTGAAATAAAGTTTTCCAGCCCCGCGAGGAGCGAGGGTAGGGATTCCCTGGCGGGAGACACCGGGTCGTGGCTGCAGACCTGTGGGAAAAGTTTCCTTTTCTCCCCAGATATTCACATTTTCCATCGCCGAAAGCAGCAATTTTAGTTTAGTTCAATGCCACCCCTCCGGGGCGATGCCTGCTTCGCACGCGGTTTCACTCCAAGCATCCAAAGCCATTTCGCTTGCCCTGGTTTTAATTGCTTCCAAACGAGAGGCGGGCGCCTTCTGCTCCCATCCCCTGCCTTCGGTTCCCCTCCCCTTTGCTGTCTTTTCCAGCGCAGCGGGAGGAGGGAGGGGGCGATGACATTGAATTCAATCTTCTTTTGGAAATCAAAATGGAAATGTGGTGAGACCGGGGCAACAAATACCGTGTCTTCGGTGACATCGGGGACCAGAGCAGCCGGACGCTCCTTCCCCCCTGGGCTGAGCTCCCTGTCATGCTTCTGCCCGGCAACTCCCTGCCATGGCATTTTGGCACCGTTTTTTTGGGGACACGGTGCCCAACTTGACTTGTTCCCGCTTGTTCCCAAATCTCTGTCCCTGTGGGAAGTGAGACTTATCCCTGTAAGGGTCCTCCTGTCCCCAGCTGGGAGCTGGCCTGGGGACAGGCTGGAGCGCAGCAGTGCCATCCCCGGCAGCCCTGGGTGCCCCTGGGCTGGGGTCGGTGGCCCCAGGTACATGTCACCAGGTCACCCACAGGTCCTGCTGGCTCAGCTCTGCTGTGGGACCCCGTCCCCGGCATCTGGTCTTTAACAGAGAAGACTAAAAGCAAGTTTCCAGACCTAAAATCCATGGATTTTAGGGGGGTGTCCAGAGATGGGGAAGCTGCAGGTTTTGCCATGGGGACAGTGGGGTGTCCCAGCATCCCGGGGACAGGAGAGCGTTGCCCCAAAGCAGTGGGTGTGGGGGGTGAAGGTGGCCCCCACTGGGACACAGGGGTTTCCCTGGGCATGAAGGGACATGAGCAGCCCCTGCCCTTGAGTGAGTCCCCAGGGAAGGGACCCAAAGGATCCTCCGGTGTGGGTGCAGCTGCCGGGGCAGGTGGGGACAGCACTGCCACCACCTCCATGGGGAACGATGTGTGTTTGGTTGAAGCTTGATCACACAAGAGCTATCTTGGTAGGTAGGCACCAAGGAAGGGGGGGAAGATGTTTTTCTGGGGGGTGAGCAGGGATGGAGCCCTGTTTCTACGACAACAGTGAGGCCAATCGGACCCTGTGGCCGTGGACCAGGGAAGAAGTGGGTCAGCATCCCCACGGTCCTGCTGGAGCATCCCATGGACATGCTGCTGGAGCATTTGTGGCCATCCTGCTGGAGCATCCCATGGCTGTGCTGCCAGAGCATCCCACAGCCACGTTGCCGGAGCATCCCATGGACATCCTGCTGGAGCATCCCACAGTTGCGCTGCTGGAGCATCCATTGCCATGCTGCCGAAGCATCTCACGGCTGTGGTGCCTGAACATCCCATGACTGCGCTGCCGGAGCACCCACGCTCATGCTGCCAGAGCAGCTCACGGCCACGGTGCTTGAGCATCCCATGGCCACTCAGCCGGAGCATCCCATGGCCCTGGTGCTGGAACATCCACGGCTGTGCTGTCGGAGCATCCACAGCCATGCTGCCTGCGCATCCCGCAGCCGTGCTGCTGGAGCATCCTGCTGTATTCCTCCTCCTCAGCGGGGGAGGAAGGAGGAAACCTGTTTGCCTGCATGCACCCACGGATCCACCTCTTGCAAAACAACTTCCTGCTGCCCAGCCCCATCCCGGTTCCGGCAACCTGCCCGGGCACGCCAGGAAACCCTCCAGCAGTAACGGCGCTCCAGCCTTCAGCCTCACCATGTTCTGCCTCCTGTGCCTGGGAGTGGGCCGGTAAGGGGAGGTAGCACCAAACTGGAGGCTGAAATAGGGCTCTTGAAGTGTTTTTCAATTAAAATCTTGAATTTTGGGAGGCTTCTTCCAGTTCATTGCGCAGTGTTTGTAGTCATAAAACTCAATGTCCTTTATCTGACAGGGATCGGGTCCCTCTGGGGGCGGCTGCTGCTGCAAAGGGTGGCCGTGGGGCCAGGAGATGTCACCCAGGTAAGGGAAATAAAGCCACATCACGTGCACACGTTGGCTGGATAACGATTGCGATGGGAATTAATTCAGAAACGGGTGTGGAACACACATCATGGGGGTTTTCTGCGAGTGCTGCCACGGTAAGCTGCCTCCCAGCAGGGATCTGGGCACACTGGGAAGGTGGCACCGGTGGGACTGGGAAACACAGGGGATGGCTCTGGGAGCCTTGCCGGGGGGGCTTATTGCTGTTACTAAAGTGACCCTAAGTCAGAGCAAGGCAACGGCTCCCCGCAGCTCTGGGATGAGGTTATTCCAGCAGCCATGGCCACCACGAGGGAGACGCTTCCCAGCTCCAAAACATCCCTGCGGCGCAGAAAAATAAATAAAAGTACTTGGGAAGCTGCTTTAAAAGCAAAAAAACCCCATCCTGGCTGGGGGCAGTGTCTTATTTCTGGGCATCCCCAGCTGGGATGCGGGATGTGGGGGCAGCCGAAGCCACCCCGGGCACCGCGGGGCTGCAGACGGGGCTCAGCACCCTCAGAAATCCTGTCTCCAGCTCCGGGGAGAGGAAGGTGATGGGTTTTGCTGGTCTGGACTGGGGTCATATACTTAAAATGTAAATAGTTAGTTAGTTCTTTTTAAATAATATTTGTTTGCTTTTAAAATGTATTTATTTACTTGTTTGCTTATTCATAAGTAAATATATTAACTGATTTACAGCAAATAAAAATTATTTATTATAATTAAATGTATTAACTTATTTATAGTAAATAAAAATAATTTATTTATTATAAGCAAATATATTAACTTATTTATTTATAAATAAATTAATTAAGTAAATAAATAGGCACATTTAAAAAAGTAAATAAATAAGCAAAAGGGGAAGTGTGAAACTGCATCCATGGGCAAAGGATAAAACTGTACTGGGGGGTTTCAGGAGTTGTAACAACTCAGATTTGAATGTCTTATAATAAAGGAGCTTTTTTAAACCAAATCGCCAGCCTGCAAAGCCGGTTTTAAAGGCTCTTCCCAACCCGAGTGCTGGGAAAACACATTTCGGAGGCGGTTTTGTGCCGTTTGCTCAGTGCTCGTGGCCAGCGGGACGTCCCGGGAGGGCGCAGCGGGGGAGTGAGATTTGCTTTGAGGTAATAAATCCCCTGGGTTTGGGGCTGGAAATTCGGAGGATGGTCCATGTGTCTCCCCCCGAGGCCCACACCATATGGAGACAGACAGGGAAAATTTGGGATATAGAGGAAAACCAACCATCCACTTCCCGATGTTTCCCTTCTCTCCATTTCCTTCCTGCCCCCTTTCCCAGGAGCACTCCCCTCCACATTTCTACTGGCGAATTCAGAGCCGCGTTGTCCAAGCGGGATCATTTCGAAATGGCAAAACCAGCTCAGGACCAGCCGCCGAACACCAAACTATGAATTTTTTTGGGGGTGTCCCAGCTCCTTTTCCCTGCAATCTGAGCAGCATCTCCCGCGCCGCATCTGCATCCCACCAGCAGTACCCGCATCACCGGGTGGCTCCCGGGAACCCCAGCCTGCCGCGGTGGTTATCGCTGCTGGTCGCCAGCTGAACCTGAGTGCCGCGCACACACCCCGGGGTCCTCGGGCAAGGCTGGGTGCTGGCACGAACCCAGCGGAGGAGGTGGAAGCGTCCGATCACCCGACCTTCAATTCCCATCCCAGCACGGGGACTCACGGGGAGAACAAACAGCAACGCCTTGGCTGGGAGCATCACCCCACCCACTCCATGATTTGGGCATGTTACATTCCCAAATCACTCATTTCCCTTGGGAAATGGATATTAAAACATCTCCTGCCTTTCTGCCTTCCCCAGGAAAGCCTGACTCCTTTCTTCTCCCGGTTTGCATCCTTTGCCGAGCAGGGAGGATGGTCGGCACGGGAGCGGGTGCCTTTCCCCCAGCCCCCTGCAGACGAAGGGTTTATCACCCTCATCAGCTTCCTACAGTTTTACAGCCATAATCTGATTTTCCGAGCAGCAGGGGTAGTTCTTCAAAATAAAAACAATATGAGTGATCACCTGAATGGCGCTGGCTGTACCTGGTATGAGATGTGCCCCCCCTGTTCCCACCCCGGTCTGAAGCTGGGACACGGGTGCAGCATCGCCAGCAGCAATGCCCTTGCTGCCCCCAAAATCATCAGGGCACCCCAAATTTAAAAAGCATGTGAGTGTGGGCATCGCACCACTACCTACAGCCACAGGGGGGCTTGTGGGGGCTTCATTTTGAACCCCTTACACCCTGGGCCAAGTCGGTCCCTCCTTACTATCACTGTCCCCTGTCTGGCTGTGCCTGAGATATAATTACAGAGTCCAAGCATCTCTTGCCGCTATCATGTGAAGAAACCCTGTGTCGCCGTAAACAGGAAGGGCAGGAAGAAAAACGAGTTGATTTTCTTCCATCCCAACCCGAGGAAAGAAATGGCTGAGGAGCAACAAAGGATTAATTTACCCCGCGCAGAAACGCCAGCTCCCTGCCACAGCCGCGGGACCCCGGCGAGTCACAGATGTTAAGGAGTAAAAAAGCCGCTTTCACAACCTCAGACAAAGGCATAGAGACGCTTTTCAGGGACTGGAGGAGATCTGTAGATCCGGCTGCTGCGGTCCTAGGTGTGCCGAGTTAAATGCGGCTGCTTCCAGGGAAATGGGAGTGGGAGCAGGAGCGAGGCCGGTAGGATGCGGTGGGTGAGTGGGAACAATGATGGTTTCCTCCCTGGATGAAAGCTCATTGCTTGCTTTTGGTGGTAAAATGATTAAGAAACACATTCTGGGCTTTATTTTTCCCCCTTTGATGAGTGGTCCCCACCAGGTGGAAGCTGCAGTGGCGTCCCCAGGGGCCACACTCCTCCTGCCATCATGCTGCCCAGCAGACCCGTGCCATGGTATGGGTGCGAGGCCCCCGAAATCCCCAGCCCTCATCCCTAAAAACATGCTCTTTTCGGTGCTGCCGTCACCTCCGGTCCCAGCTGGAAGGTGACACGCAGACGGGTGTTCACCTGGACGAATGTCAGATGGACGTGACAGCCGCCTTGGTGGGAGCTCCTGGGCTTTCTCTGCCGGCTGCAGTGCATCCGCGGGCACGGGCACTATTTTTGGCTCAGGATGTACAACACATGGCTCGTCCTGGGCAGAGACTAAAGCTCCTGACGAGTTCCCTGCAGCCTGCCTGCTTTCACCGGGAGACAGCTCCTCCTGAAAGCTGCTGTGCATATATATTTTATAGATGTGTGTGTCTATATGGACCCCTGGCCCCATCGCTCCCCAGGAGAGCAGCTAAGGTGATTGTGCAACATCCTGCTCCATTCCTGCAGTGGAGCCAGCTCCGATTCAGCTGGCTTTGAGCTCCCGAGCACCAAGAAGGGGTCGAGGATGGGCTGGAGCGTGCCCGGGAGCCAGTGCTGGAGCCGAAAACACGCAGGGGGAAGCCAACGCACGGTGGGGACAATGAGGGGGGAGTTTGCAAAGGCTTTGGTGCCAGGGCTCTCCTGCCAGCAGCACGCCAGTCCCACTGCCACGGCGGGCAGGAGAGGGGACATATCCAGGTGCAGGGGAAGGCAGGAAGAGCTCCATTTTGTTCCTGCAAGCAGGGCGGGTGCCTGCCGTGTTACCCCATTCCCCGAACTTGTCTCCCTGCCCTGTTGCCATGGGACTCCCTGTGTTGTTCTGGCACCCGAGCTTCTTGCTCCGGGCGGTTTGGTTGCATCTCTGGGGCCTCCTCCATACACGCAGTGGAGCCGCTTGCCCAAATTCGCCCTGCAGACCCCGTTCACCCCTCTGGGCTCCAACCAGAGCTGCACAGCCAGAAAGGCGGGTTTTCACATGTGAAAGTGATGGAGATGCAACCAGCCATAACCATCGTCCATCACCTCCACGCAGGGAAAGTGCACAGGAAAAATTGCAGAGGGATGTGGACAGGCTGGATTGATGGGCCAAGGCCAATGGTCAACATGGCCAAGTGCTGGGTCCTGCACTTGGGTCACACCAACCCCATGAATGCTACAGGCTGGGGGCAGAGCGGCTGGAGAGCTGCCTGGAGGAAAAGGACCTGGGGATGTTGGTCGACTGCTGGCTGAATANGGCTGAATATGAGCCAGCAGTGTGCCCAGGTGGCCAAGGCGGCCAACAGCATTCTGGCCTGGATCAGGAACAGTGTGGTGAGCAGGACTATAGAAGTGATCGTCCCCCTGTCCTCGGCACTGGTGAGGCCCCACCTCAAGGGCTGTGTCCAGTTTTGGGCCCCTCACCACAAAAAAAGACACTGAGGTGTTGGAGCGTGTCCAGAGAAGGGCAACGGAGCTGGTGAGGGCTCTGGAGCAGGAGTCTGGTGAGGAGCGGCTGAGGGAGCTGGGGGTGTTCAGCCTGGAGAAAAGGAGAATGAGGGGAGACCTTCTCGCTCTCTACAGCTCCCTGAAAGGAGGGGGTAGCCGGGGGCGGTCGGTCTTTTCTCCCAAGTAACAGGCGATGGGACAAGAGGAAACGGCCTCAAATTGCACCAGGGGAGCTTTAGACTGGATATTGGGAGAAATTTTTACACTGAAAGGGTTATTAAGCATTGGAACAGGCTGCCCACGGAAGTGGTTGAGGCACTATCCCTGGAGGTATTTAAAAGCCGGGTAGACATAGTGCTTAGAGATAGGGTTTAGTGATGGTTTTGTCAGAGTTAGGTTGATGGTTGGACTTGATGATCTGAAAGGTCCCTTCCAACCTGGGCAGTTCTATGATTCTACGAAAGGTCTCAGGGCTGGCAGCTCCAGGGCTGGCAGAAGGACGCACATCCCTTTGTCACCATGAGCACAATGCCTGGGGGTGATCTGGCGTAAATCCAGGCAGTTACAGTCAAGATGGATGCAAGAAGAGGGAATAACGGGCAAATGACCAGCTGGGGCTGGCTGAACATGCGGCCAACACTCAGGACCCTCCAAATTGGACGTCTCCAAGGTCTCTGCAATGCATCATCCCTCCGTGTGTGCAAAGCTTGGCTCCTGCCGACACCCATTGCAGCTTTGCTCAGGCAAATCATGGTCTGCAAGCAGGCACCCTAAGGAAGGGGCCACCACTAGCCCGAAGCTTGGGGTCACCCACATCGGGCACCTCCGTTGGGTGCTGCTCCGCTGCCCTTGGCTCCCTCTGGCCTCACAGGAGGACCAAGGGCAGGTCCAGAGGCTGAACCAGCCCTTCTCAGCGCGGGTTCGCTGCCTCCAAATTATGCCAAGGGCAATTAGGTGTCTAAGGCAGGTGTCTGAGGGTACATCGCAGCCTCTGTCCGTGCAATGACCATCACACCAGGAGCGCTGGTGAGGAGCTGGGAGCTTGCGGCTGGGAAGCACGGTGCCGGCCATGCAAGCTCCGGCGCACGGAGGACACGGGAGCCGAGCGCTGCTCGGGCAAGGCACCGGTGGGGTGGGTTTAGCCAGTGCTTGGGAAACGTCATTTCTGGCCCCCCAGCAAACCCTGATCCTCCCTCTGTGCAAAACAAGCCATGCTGGGAAGTTCCGCTGGCAAAGCCGTTGGTCCCAAATCGCTCCGCAGCCAGCTCCCCGCCGCGCAAAGCACCCTTGCCTTCAGGCTGAGCAGTTCATGGAGCTTCGTGGTGCATGGGGACGTGCAAGCCGAGGCAGGAGGCGTCCATGTCCCTCGGCTGTCACCCCAGGCTGGGCTGGGCGGCAGCAGGCAGGCAGGAGGAGCAGCTGCCTGCTTTAGGCAGAGCCACAAGAGCCGCCGGGCTGCCTTCTGCGAGGAGGAAATCGGAATAAAAGCAGCCTCCACCCAGCGCCCAGGCACATCTCAGTGTCCAAATCAAAGGTGTGCGTGGGCGGAGGGACGGCGTGGAGCTTGGCTTGACAGAAGGTCTCCGTCTGTGCAGGAGGAGGGGATGGAGGAGGCAGCCAGCGAGCCCTGGGCAGCGAGCCCTGGGTGGTGAGGAGGTCTGGGGGGGAAGCTGGTGGCAGCAGGATTTGGAGCTGAGAGCAGAGAGGTTCCACCTTC
The DNA here is from genome assembly GCA_013398915.1 of Dromas ardeola. Classification (NCBI taxonomy): domain Eukaryota; kingdom Metazoa; phylum Chordata; class Aves; order Charadriiformes; family Dromadidae; genus Dromas; species Dromas ardeola. The sequence goes on along the minus strand of VYZM01013920.1, from coordinate 6,476 downwards.
ACCCTTCACCCTTTCTTGCTCAGCAAACCCTCCTGCTGCACCCTGGATTTGAGCAAAATTATTTGGGTTATGAGAGAGGAAAAATATGCAGAAGCATTTCAAGCATTGGACCTCTGTCATTCGCGCCACACGCTCCTCCCAGCTTGGGCAGGAGGGGACACGGGGGTCCCACATCCACATCTCTCCCATCGCCCTGCCCCAGGGCAGTGCCAGTCCTAATTGGGCCATGGGTGCCTTGGGAAAAACCTCGTCTGTGAATCTGTAATTAAAGACTGGAGCGCAAAGCATGTGCCTAAGGGGGCTGAATTAAGGTTGCGCAGGCAAATTTAACGCTGGTATTTCCTAAATTTGAGCGTATGAGTCTGCAGCTGGGGTGATGTTCTCCTAAACGTGACAATTTGCTGGGTGGTTGTTTTTTCTTAACCAGGAACATAACAGGAAACACACCTTCAACGTGCGGCATGCAGATAGCTGGGCCCTGGGGAGGGCGCCGGGAGGCCACCGCGATGGGTTGGCAGCAGCAGCACGTTGTCACCCTCTCTGGGGTGACAAGGACAAGAGCAAATTGGACAACTTCAACCCTAAGAAATAAGGTTTGGGAAAGCTGGAAGCAAAGGAGAAATGGGGTTGAGGACTGGGAAAACCTTCGGGCTGACCGACCCCCCGCAAAGCCACCGTTCAAAGTCCCCTTGCTCCTGTTTGAGCCTTGCTGCCCTGCGACTCTGCCTCTATACGCAGTTTCCAATAATAATATATATTTTTCCTATATATATATATTCCAATAAATAGCTCTGTCTGCAGGTAAAGGTTACGTCAGTCTCGATGCAGTGCTCCAGCCCAGCTTGTCTCTGGAGATGTTAGAGAGGCAGGAGAAAGTCAAAGCATGTCTCCCGCTCCATTTTCCAGCGCCAAGGAAGAGCTGATGTAACGCAAACGGCAAACGCAGAGCTGGTAGAAGGAAATCGTTCCCCACAAAACGCAATCAGGCTACGGGACTGCAAGGAGAAGTCATGCGGATGGAGAAGGTAGCAAGCTTCCAAAGGGCTTAGTCATGTAATTGCCTGTCGACATAATCCAGCGTTGATGTATTTAATGATAACAAACAAGCTGGAAAGCTTAATCAGCCTCCTGCTTCGGAGGTCTAATGATTAGAAATCGGGATGAGGCATGGTGTGGGGGATGATCTCCAAGAAGGGGAGCCTCACAAGCACTCGCCAAGGAGGTGGTGTTGCTCCTACCAGTCACAGCGTGTGGGGACAACATGCCACCAGTGGATGTCAAATGTCCCCAGGCAGAGTTTACCTGTCCAATTGATGGGGCAGCACTAGCAGCGGGACCCCTCTGTCCCATCTCCTTGCTTCTGGTGGGTGCGTACACCCTCCTGGGGCCCACAAAGCAGGGACGTGGGTAGGTGTAAGGATCTAGCTTGGATCTTGGGGTGACCTAGTTAGACCATATCAATCTCTTGACTCCCCGGGCTGTGTCTGGCCTGGGACACATTTGGAGGAACAGCCGCTGTGGTTGGGACACCCTGAGCAGGGACAAGTCTCCACTACGACTTGGCAAGTGCTGGCCAAGAGCAGCCCTGGAGCCTGCCAGCTCCTTTCCAGCTGGGTGTCAACCAAGCCCTGGCCTGCAGCCCGTGCTCAGCAGGGACACCGCTGCCACCTCCCTCTTGGGAGGAAGATGCCACCACCTGAACTCTCCTGCTCACAGCTGCTTTGCTGAGCCATAGGATTTTTTGGATCCCATCAGCTCCCAGGGCTGCGCTCAACCCAACTGCTGTCCCCCCATAGCGCAGCCTGCGAGGCCCTCAGGAGGGAACGGCCATTCATAGGCCAAAAGCTCATTTATTTTATCCACCAGCAACTATCAGAGCTCCTGTTTTGTCTGCAGCTCTGGTGTCCTGGTCCCTGCAGGGTCTGGCGGCTGGTTAAAAAGGCAGATGAAAAGGTAGGAACGTGGAGCAGGGCTCAGCCCCGCTCCTCACTGCTGGGACACGTCTCAGCAGGGAGGTCCAGGGGGAAAACCCCTGCGGTTTAAAAAACAAACAAGAATTTCCTTTTTCCTGGTTTATAGCTGTTATCAGTTGTTTGTGCGGCTGCTTTTTTCTGTAGGTTTCTCAATTACCTTCTTGTTAATAGACTGTATCAGTGGGGTGGCAGAGGGGCACCCAAGGATCCTTCCCAACAGCACTCGTGTGCTAGCGACCCTGCCAAAAACATTTCTTGCTGCCTGGCCCCTGGGGAAAATACCTTCTTGACCCCATAAGAAGTCCTGTGTGTCTCTTCTCATCCTGGATTTAACCCACTTTGGATCCCATAAATCCATCCTGGATTTATCTCTACTTCTCCGGGGAATTTTTTGCTGCGTGCATCTGGCTGTCTTCTTCTGTGGTGGCTCTGTGAGACATGGCAAACCGGAGGGAGGACAGCAGAGGACATCACTGGGATGCAGAGGAAGGCATTGGCACGGCTGTTTTCTAACCGTGGGATGTGTGGCATGGCTTTGCCAGCTGCCTTCCTACCCACAGAGAGGAAATAGTGGGATCTGTTGATGATGACCTTCAAGCCATCACCTGGAGCTGCTTGATTGTTGTCACCATACCCAGGATCCGTACAACCCTGAGCACAGCACCTGGTGGGAGTTGCTTGAAATTTTTAATTTTAGGGGGATGTATTTTTGCAAGAAAAAGTGACTTCGCAGCCAAAATGAAACTTTCAGGCTTTACTGTTGTGAGGTGGGTCCCCAGCCAGAATTTCCTTCAGCTTGCCGTAACCGCAGCATTTCACCAGCCGCTTTTAGACACTTGGCTGCTGACTCCTGAAAATGTCTGCGCTGGGTTTCTCAACGAGAGCGTGGAAACCCGTAGGCGAAAAGTGTTGGTGAAAACCACGGTTTTATCTGATCACTGAAAGCTGCTGCAGAAATGAAGGGACGTTTCCCATCTAAGTCTGCTGATGACGACAAGTCCAGCCCCGAAAGCGTTCACATGCGTGCCCTGAATCTGCGCGTGTGTGGGACTGGGCTCTTACTGGGAATGTCCTGCGGGGAAGGCCCACAGTTTTAGGTCTCTGGCCATCCTTGTGAAGCAGCTGATGGAGCAATGGATGGGTCAGCATGCAGCCCATGCCCATGAACAAGTATTAAAGCCACCCAGCTGCACGGCTGGTCATTACTTTGTGTCTCAAGGCAACACAGTTTGATGAAACACTGTCTCAAGGATGAAGCAGAACGATGTAGTTGGCTTTTAAAGCATTTTTGGTCAAACTGGCACGTTTTGAAAGTATCCTGCATGAAAATCTCAGCAGGTTTTGGCTTGCTTTAGAAAAAATCAAGTAATTCAGTGGAATTCTTTTTTTTTGTGGTGGCCAACAAAATTTTGCTGCCCAGCTGAAGAACTTGGCATTGGGGGAGATGCTCTTTCTTCCCATCTGGCTTTTCATTTCTGAGACCAAGTTGTCATTGAAATAAAAGTGCTGGACCTCCCTACATTTCCCCGAGGCTGGGGATGGCCAGGTCCATCTGAGGGCAGTACTGAAGCCACTCATCTCTGAGTCACTCAACCTATTTTCCAGCTGGATCCCTTCTCCTGTGCACGTGTCTTCTCCATCAAGATGTGGGATGTTCTGCTCCGAGGAGTATGAATCACAGCAGCGCTGAGTTTATTTGCTCTTAGACTAGAAGTCTCCTTGAAAAAGAAGATACTGTCGTGTTGGGCATCGTGCCACCGGGAACAGAGTCTGGGCAGAACATGGATGGAGAGGCTGGATTTGGGCATTTGGCTTTGGACATGTAACTTTGTTGTTTAACGAAGAGCGTGGTTGACTGAAGCCCCTTCTGTAGTCAACAGATAGAGAAAGACGCTTCTAGTGAGTCATTCGGAGGTGAGGAGGACATCAACCACCTTCTGAAGGCCCCTTTTTCTCTCTGTAGACCGAAGACAAAGCCCAGGATAACTTCTTCCAGGATTGGTATGGGGTGAGCCAGGGCCAGGGAGCTGGGGCTGCCCTTGATGGCCAACACTGCAACAAAGATCAGAAGGACATTTCCACCTCCAGAAGGTTTTTCCCATGGAAGTGGAAGTGATTTCATTGCCCCCGCTGCCTCTCCCCCGCATGCTGCCTGCCCCCCATGGCTCTGAAATCTCTGAAGCAGCACATTCTCCCAGTGGGAGATTTTCCATGGATTGCAACAAGCCGGGAGCTTGGGCACGGTCTGAGGGGCATGAGAGAGGACATCAGCGGTGGGAGGCAGAAGAGGCTGCAGGAGGGACGGAGGGGCTGGAAGTGAGACCCAAACTCTGACTCAGTCCCGTAGCCACAGGGCTGCATGTCCCCACATGCCATTTCTCCATGCCTTTCTTCTTAAACCGAATAAACTAACTGGCGTAAGTGGGTTTTAACCACTAATACTTCATCCACAGGAGGACTCCTTCCCACCCCCTCTCATTATACTGGTATAAATGTAATTATCCCAGGTATAATTAACAGAAACCATGTTTCTAGCGTCAGCAAGCAGCCTGGGTGTGTGCTGCAACCCGCCGCGGTGTAGCTGTTATCTCTGGCGCACAGAGGAGGGTCAGCGCAGCTCGGGGGCCTCTGTGCTCCCACCAGCACGATAGCTCGGGGCCAGGCGGCCCCACCAGCAAGGTGGGGTGCTGAGGTTGCCACTTTGCAAGCACAGCACCCCAAAACCTGGCCAGCAGAAGCAGGTAGGGACCTGCCAGCCCTCCTTCCCTCAGGCTCCACAGTGAGGACACGGTGTGGGAAAGAGCTGCTGACCTCTCACGCTTCACAGCCCAAATATTCCTCACCCAAGAGCCAACGCTGATGCCTTATATCAGCCCAGGACGTTCAGGAGATGTTGCAGAATTCAACCAAAGGAGAAGGGTGTCTGGATAGATTGATTTGCTCCAGTGCCAAGATAACAGAGTTTCACTATGCCCATCTCCGCGACACCAAGAAGTTGGCCTTGCTCACACCGGTGGGGCCTTGCTCACAATGTTTTGGGGACTTTGCACGGTCCACCATGGCGTGGCAGAGCCGGGTTAAGGGCTCTACCAGCTGGAAGGTGGAGAATTGATTTGGCCTCACCGCACAAGCGTGCTTCTGGCGGGCTAACTGCGTCACCAAGGCAGTTTCCTTGGAACAGGACAGCGCAGTTCAGCAGAAAAAGCTGCATTTTCATTAGGGACGCTCTCCAGAAGAACGTGCTGATGTTCCTTTTCCAGTGAAGAGCCTGGGGGTGGCCAGGCCTCGCTAACAGGAGCTACTCGTTACACTGGATCCACGCCGCAACCGTTCCTGGGGTGCTCAGGGTCTGGCAGGGCTGCGTGGCGGCAGGGCAGGGGGGTCCATGCCAAGTGCCACGTGCGCGTTTGGGCAGCGTGCAGCTGCGGCGCAGGCAGCTGAACCCAGCAGAGCCGAGTTTATCACAAAGGGATTTTGCCAGGTCAAATAAACCATGCCGGCGCAAGAAAGCTTTGGGTGGCTTGGCTTAAAAAAAAAAAGGCGTGAACAGCAAAAGCCTTCGCTAACTGTTTATCCTGTCATGCCCGGCCTGGGATACTCAGCACCTCCCCGGCTGCAGCCACAAGCTGTATTTCCCCAGGGGTTTGAAGGGTGGCCAGGCCAAGGTCCCACGTTCTTCCAAGCCCTGGCTGGCTGGGCTGCACACTCCGTCGCGACTGGAAAAGGCAGCGTGGCAGCCGAGACACCCATCACCCTGGCAGCCCTTTGGGCAGAAAATGGATGCAAACCACGCAGCCAGACCTCAGTTGGATCCGGCCCTGCGTGTGCTTTAACGGCTGTGATAAACCGGGCTTGAAGTAACTTCTTGTACCCGAAAGCACAACCTCTCTGCTTCGCCCACAAAAGCTCAGGCTTCAAGGAAACCTCTCGCCGAGGCTCTGCGGGACCCGCCGGCTAACGAAGCCCTTTGAAACGCTGCAGCCGCTGCTCGTTTGCTCTCTCTGTGCGTGCGAGGGCATGTCCCCAGCCGCTTCCTCTCCTTTTTCATTGCACGGTTCTCTTGCCTGGCCAAGGGGGAGAGAAAATATCACATCCAAGCATCGAGTGCAGGCGCTAAATTCCCCCCCCCCAAAACAGAGGGGCCCAGCAGGAGGGTGCACAGAACTCAACGGCGGCCGCTCCCCACCGACCTGTCCCTTTAACATGGAGGTGCCACTGCGGGAACTACCGCTCCCAGCGGCCAGCGCTGGGGTTCGATGGCCGGCCTGCGGGCAGGGCCGGCGCCGCAGCGGCGCAGGCTGGGGGGTGTAGTTCCCCCGGGGCCCCGGCTTTGCGGGGATGGGGGAGAACATGAGGGGGGAACCCCCCCCAGAATTGTGTTGGCCGCTCGTAAGGGCACGGGGCGAGGCAGAGCCATCCTCCCCCGCCCTGCGCTTCGTGCCCCCGCCGCAGTTCTCCGTCACCTTTGTGCGAGCGGGCGGCTGCTGGCTGGGGCAGGGGGGC
>VYZM01013917.1:86370-97408 GCA_013398915.1 Dromas ardeola | reverse complement strand
TGCTGGGGTGTATCGGGGTGTGCTGGGGTGCATCGGGGTGTTCTGGGACATGCTGGGATGTACTGGGATGTGCTGGGGTGTATTGGGGTGTACTGGGACATGCTGGGGTGTATTGGGGTGTGCTGGGGTGTATCAGAATGTGCTGGGTCATGCTGGGGTGTACTGGGATGTGCTGGGGTGTATCAGGTTGTGCTGGGGTGTACTGGAGCATGCTGGGGTGTATTGGGATGTACTGGGGTGTACTGGGATGAGCTGGGGTACATTGGGGTGCGCTGGGGTGGGTTGGGATGAGTTGGGGTGTGCTGGGGCATAGCAGGGTGTACTGGGATGAGCTGGGGTGTACCGGAGCATGCTGGGGTGTATTGGGATGTACTGGGGTGTGCTGGCATGAACTGGGGTGTATTCAGGCATGCTGAGGTGTACTGGGGTGGGATGGGGTGTACTGGGATGAGCTGCAGTACATCGGGGTGTGCTGGGGTGGGTTAGGGGGATTTGGGATGTACTGGGGTATATTGGGATGTTTTGGGCTATACTGGGATGTGCAGGTGTATATTGGGGCGCGCTGGGATGTGCTGGGGTGCACTGGGATGACCTGGGGGGTACTGGGATGTACTGGGGTGTATCAGGGTGTGCTGGGAAGAGCTGAGGTACCTGGGGGGTGCCATGGGGAGCACCAAGATGCCGTGTCGGAGATGCCCCTGCCATGAGATGGGGCATGGAGGTTCCCCCTGCACCCCAATGTTGCTGCCAGGAGCCTGGGAAAGCAGAAACCCCCGAGCCGCGTGCCCCCTCAAGCTGAGAGGGACCGTGGCCGTATCCCTCCCAGGAACAGCGTGGTCCTGGGACCGTTCTGGCGTTCCCCTGCCTCAGGCTGCAGGAGAAGCGGGAGCTTCAAGGCCTGTCACATCTCCCTGCAGAAAATGACCCCCCGGGAGCGGGCAGCCACCTCCAAGTCACGCGGGGAGAAGTCCCGGCCGCCCACTGTCACCGCTGCCCGAGCCGACGTCGTCCCCGGGCGCCTGCCCGAGGAGGAATGGCTCTCCCTGCTCAGGGCTGAGCAGAGGGACGAGGACGTCGGGGACATCCTCGCAGAGCTCTTGGGCCGTGTGATGGATGAGTGCTCCAAAGCCTACGCGGCTCAGCAGGTGAGCGCGCTCAGACCCTGCTTTTGGGGGGATCTGGGTGCCCGGGGTGAGCGTGGGTCCCTCGCAGCCCCCGCTCCGTGGCGTGGGACAGGGCGGAGGGCGCAGGGTGCCGGCCGGGGCAGGGCGGGGGGCTCAGCCCTGTCTCTGCCCGCAGTGCGTGCCCTTCACCGTGGGCCAGGCGCGGGACGCCCTCCTGCAGATCGCCCAGTGGCGCTTCCTGGCGCGGGACGAGGGGGAGACGGACACGGAGGGAGACGGCTCCTGGCAGGAGGACGAGGAGCCCGAGCCCTGCACTGCGGACTCCTGGGCGCAGGGCTCCGTTCCCGTCCTGTGTGCCCATCTGTCCCCATGCCCGGGAGAGGTGAGATGGCTCACAAAACCACGCTGTGGCCCCCAGGCAGCAGAGCTTTTCCCTTCGCCTGCATGTGAGACCAGGGCGAGTCAGCCCCACGGCGAAGGGTTGTGCTCTGGGGCTGTGGGATACCCACGGAGACCCTGGTCCCGGTGAGGGGGTCGTCTGGGTGCTGTTGCACAGCCCCTGGCAGGGCACAGCCTCCCCTGAACAACCCCCGAGGATCCAGGGTGTCACCCACACCGAGTCACCCCCATTGGGCACCTCGACGCTCCCGGCCCACACCAGGTCCCCATTTGTCCCCTCCCGGGCAGGTCTCCGGTGCGCAGCCCCCACGCCAGCATGGAAGGCAGGACCCCCCAGTGACGGCCGAGTCTGGAGCTCCCCCCACACAGCCCCTGTGCCCTGGCCAGGTCACCACCATCAGCACAGTCCTGCCTGTGCCGGGGCCATCCCGCCTGGAGCTGCTGTGGGACAAGGCGGTCATCGCTACCCAGCCCCCCGAGGAAAAACCTCCCCGGGCCCGGCCCCCGCTGCGTCGGCCAGCCCCGCTCTGCCCAGCCAGGCCACCAGCTCCCTGCCCACCCCGGGGCTTGGCCGAGCCCCTGGGGCAGCCGCAGCAGGGACGGCGTCCGCTGGTGTCATCCCACGGGGACATGGAGGAGAGCGGCGTGGCGGGGGCCAGCAGTCACAGGCCACCGCTGCCGCCTCCCTCCTGCACCAGCACGGAAACAATCCAGCCAGGGAGGCCCCGGTGCAGTGTGGGGGTGAAGCAAGAGGGGACTGGCACCATCCTGGGGGTCCCCAGGCTGGGCCCCGGCCGCTGGCCCGAGCGCTGGATCAGGCCCCAGGTGGAGGTGCTGGACCCGGGCACGGACCCTAAGCCGCCGGCGTGTTCCCGGGGTGCCCGCTGGCACAGCCGGGGACAGGAGCTGGGCAGCTCGACGTTGTCCCAGGGGCTGGCTGCTGCAGGGGGGGGACGGCTCCATCCACCCCCCCTAGGGTCCCCGCAGCCCCCCAGCTCCCTGCCCCGTCAGCTCAGCTCCTTGCTGGACTCTGCTCAGCTGGCCCCCGGCGTGACCATCAGATGGGGCGGCAGCGTGAAGCGTGGGCGCTGCATCCCTGCGCACGGCGAGGAGGAGGAGGAGGAGACGGGGGACCTGAGACCCATCTGCCCCACCGTGCCCTTCCCGGCCATTGCGGCCAGGGAGGTCGCGGGCGATGGCGAGCGTTGAAAGCAGCACACCCCCAACACTGCCCCAGCGCCCCTGGGTGGTGTGTGGGGTGAGCCCCCCACTTGGTGCCAGCCCCCCCCTCCAAGTCCCCGCCTGGGCCATCCTGTCTGGGTCCCTGCCATGTCCCAGGCGTTTCCCACAACCGTCCCCCGCTGCTCACGGCAGCTCCAGCGTGACAGCACAGTGGGGCTGTGTCCCCCAGGCTCCCGATGTGCCACATCCCCGCTCCGCAGGGCAGCCACCGCCCTGGGCAGGAGCCGCGGCACTGCGGGAGGCTGGTGGTGCCCTGCGGGCTTCCTCCCCCTGGCACCCCGGCGAACAGACCCGCCTGTTTGGCCCCCGATCCCGGAGCTCATCCGCTGGGAAACCGGCTCCAGCAGCTCCACGGCTGGGTGCCCGGCTGGGTGGTGCCCTCGCTCTGCAGCGTAGCGCAGCGTCTGGATGCCTGAGCTCCTGGAGAAACCCCCTGTCCTGGGTGGGCTCCTCGCCCACGGCTTTTGGCCTGTTTCCACCCAACCCTGCATCCCCACGAGTTACCGCAGCCGGGGCCAGGTCCGATGCAGGGCAGGGCACCGATGCGGCGCCGTGAGGCAGTGCAGGCTCCTCCGCTTCTCCGTGAGGCCGGGAGCTCGGTGCCCTTTGCCGGTGAAAACAGAAGTAAAATAAAGAAGTTTCTGTCACTCAGCTCTCGTCCCCTGCCGAAGACCAGCCCTGCGGCTGTCAGAGCACCGAGCTGGTGAGTTCCTACGCTGGAGCGTGGGGCTGGGAGCAAAGTCTGCAGCAGCCCACGGAGCCACCATCCCTGCCACCACCCAGTGTGGAATCATAGAATCATTTTGGTTAGAGGAGGCCCTTAAGATCATCAAGTCCAGTGATGACTTGGGGCCAGTGGTGCTCATCCAGCGCCAGAGTCTCAGAGGCTGCAGGAGCCCCAGGAAAGCTGGTCCCATTCCTGGGCTGAGCTGCTAAAATCCCCAAAAGGGGCTGACCAGGAGCGTGCCCGGGGAAGGGCCATCCATGCCTGCGTCCCTGGGCTGCCAGCCCAGTCGGGAGGATTGAGACCTTGGGTCAGGGCTGCTCCAGCAGGACAGTGTGGGCAGGGGTCTGCCTGGACACCCACCCCGCTGTGCAGCCACGTCTGGCCTGCAGCCTCCATCTCCCCATGTGCTCTGGGTGCAGCATGGCACCCCGGGGCCTCTCGATGGTGTCCCCTCTGGCCTTGGCAAACCCCTCCAGCAGGTCCCTGCTCCCGCAGGGCCGTGGCTCCAGCCCTGGCTCGTGGCCGAGTGTCCCCGTGCAGCAGGACAGGGACCTTGGGGCTGCCTAGTGGACATCGCCCCTTCTGCAACAGCTGGCCTTGGGGCTGGTGGGGGCCACCCCGGCCAGCGTGGGCAAGCAGCCCCGGGTTGGCACAAGGGATGCAGAGCTCAGCCTCCTGCCTGCTCTGTCCCTCCCTAGGTACGAGCCCAGCGAGCCACTTTCCTGTTGGCTGTCCCTCCGCTCCCGGGGGGTTGGGGGGCAGGAGGGGACCACGCCACGCCAAGGCTGCCGGGCTGGGCGAAGGTCCTCCGCTGACCTCCAGCTCCAGGTGGACTCTGTCCCCCAGACACACCTCAGTGTCCCAGCCAGACCCCACGCCCCAGCCATGGAGCTACCGAGCGTCTGCAGCCACCCGTGCTGGTTCCTGCTCACGCTGCTCCTGGGGCTGCTCCTCTGGGCCAGGAGGAGACGCACCTGGGACCCTCGCAAGTGTCCCACCGACCTGACTGGCAAGACAGTGATTGTCACCGGAGCCAACAGTGGTGAGCGGGGACCGGTGGCACGGGCTACAGGGGTCTGGGTGGGGCTGGAGGATGTGTGTGAAGGACCATGGTGACGGAGAGATGCAGGACATGGATGCCAGGCTGTGGGTCCTGCCTGGACATGGGACCTAGCTAGCCACCCTCATTTTGTGCCGGAGCAGGTGGCAGCTCCTTGCTTCGCAGGGATGGAGAAGGGGTCGTGGGCATGTGTGTGGGTGACGGCATGATGGCACGGTGCTGTGGGGTGGCCCACAGGGAACGCGGGTCCCCCTTGTCCATCTGCTGGACCACAGCCCCTGTGTTAATTGTACAAATGGCTGCAGGAGTGACCGGTGGCCGGTCCCTGGGCGTGCGTGATGCGCTCCCAGCACCCCACAGCACTCTCACACCGGGTGCCCTCAGACGTCCTCTGCACCGTGCTGACTGCCGGCCGCTGCACCGCATGCCCAGGAGCCGGCTCCCGGCGAGCCACATCGGCCGGTATCTTCTGCCCAGGAGGAGCTCTGCCTCGCTGGGCTCTCCGTAGCCCCGCGCCCGCAGCCCTGGCCCAGCCTCTGCAGCTGGACTCTGCCCTGGCCGGGTTAACGACTGACAGCCCAGGCCATCGCGCTGCCAGCCACCCTCGGAGACGGAGCTGTGTGCTGGGGACGGGGTGGCTGCTCTCACCCCCATCCCGCTGCAAAGCACGGGATTGGGGCTGGCACAGCTGGGGGCAGTGGGACACGTGGGGCTGGGGGCGCAGCAGGGCCTGTGTGTCAGGGCTGGGGTGTCCCCTTGTGTACCCAGGGACAGGAGGTCCCCACATGTGCTGGGTGTCCCCACTTGGTGCCTGTCTTTTCCCACCGTGCAGGAGCACCGATGCGGAGCGGTGCTGGCACAGCACATCCGGGTGGGTGCGGTGGCCGTGGCAGCCATCCTGTCCGGGTGGCCCGGGTTAAGCCACCGACTGAGCTACGGTGACGTGCCACCGCCAGCTCCTTCCCGCACCCTGCAGTGGCTGTTCTCCCTCGCCCCCGTCCCCATCCCCACAGAGCCACACTGTGCTGCAGTGCTGGGACCTGGCCCTGGGGTACCTGCCCCACTCTGCCCCCCCCGACACCCCCTGCCCCAGCGCTGGGGCACCCTCGGTTCAGCACTGGGCTCCTGGCAGTGGCTGAGCTGCCCGGGATGGGGTCCCCTTCCATCGCTCTGCCCTGTTCCCAGGGCTGCCTGGACCCTGGGGACAGGAGCACGGACCCCCAGGGACCCCTCGCTGTTGGGACCCATCGGGGACCAGCCCACTCCATGTGCTGCAGGGATTGGCAAGTGCGTGGCCCTGGACCTGGCCCGCAGAAACGCCCGCACCATCCTGGCATGTCGCAACCAGGAGCGGGGCCAGGTGGCAGTGGAGGAGATCCGTGCGGCCACCGGCAACCCCGCGGTGCTGCTGCGGCTGCTGGACACCAGCTCGCTGGCCTCCGTGCGTGCTTTCGCCCAGGCCGTGCTGCAGGAGGAGAAGCGGCTGGACGTGCTGGTGAACAACGCCGGCCTCACCGGTACGCACCGGGGTCGGGGTCAGGCATCCGCCGTTCTCATCCTGGCCCCAGTCAGAGTCCACCTCCCCGTCCCACTGCGGTGGACGATGCCTGCCCTGCTCCTGGCCCAACGGTGCCTTGTGCTCCCCTCTTCCAGGGCTGCCCTTCACCATCACGCCGGAGGAGCTGGAGAAGACCTTTGCCACCAACTACCTGGGCCCGTTCCTGCTCACCAACCTGCTGCTGGGTGAGCGCGGGGGCTGACGGGGCCGAGGGGGGGGTGTCCAGGGACCTCTCCCCGCTCACCCCCTGCTCCGTGCAGACCTCCTGAAGGCATCGGCGCCCGCCCGCATCGTCAACGTCTCGTCCTTCCGGCACAGTGTGGGCACTGCCGATGGCCGCTACCTCACGGGGCAGGAGCGGCTCAGAGGCTCCGACGCCACCTACAACAGCACCAAGCTGATGAATGTCCTCTTCACCGCCGAGCTGGCACGGCGCCTGCAGGGCACAGGTGGGTGCCAGGCTGAGCCGCGTCATTACCGTGCCTCGCCATGCCGAGATGTGCTTTGCCATGCCGTGCTGTGCCAACAGGTGCCACGCCATGCCCGGCTGCTCTGTGCCATGCATGACCATACCATGTCTTGCTGTGCTGAGCCATGCTGTGCCATACCACGCTGTGCCACGCCACGCGATGCTGTCCCGTGCCATTCAATGCCCAGCTGTACCCTGCTGAGCCATGCCATGCTACGCCATGTGGCTCCCAGGGATGACTGCACACCAGTGCCACCTGCCCATCCCAACCACCCCGTGCTGCTGTGCCATGGGGTCTCAGCCCTGGTAGAAACTCCTCGGGACCACCCCATGGGTGGGAGAGCCCTGGCCAGGGAAGGTTGCATCCCTTGGAGTGGCTCTGATGCCAAGAGCAGGCTCCGAGGCCAGGCTTGGGGCTGCTCCTGGTGGGATGGCAATGAGGGATTTGGGCCCTGGAGGCAGGGACTGGGGCAGGAGCAGGGCCCTGCCTGTGCTGGGGTCCCCGCAGCCCCCAGCCCCGTCTCCCGGCACGGTGCTGATGGTGCGGCTCGGCAGGGGTGATCGCCAACGCCCTGAGCCCCGGTGTGGTGAGCACCAGCATCATGCGCCACTTTGGCTGGGCCGTCCGGACGCTCTTCAAACTCATCCGCCCCTTCATAAAGGTGAGCGGGGGCAGGTGACAGAGCCCAATCCTGCCCGGACCCCTGTCCCACAACCCCAGTGGTGGCGGGGTGGGCAGCCAGGTCCCCTCCTCACCCCTCTTCGCCCGTCAGTCAGCAGAGCAGGGAGCCGTCAGCACAATTTACTGCGCTGTCTCGGAAGAGGTCTCAGGCATCACGGGCAAGTACTTCGACAGCGACTGCGCTCTGGTACTGCCCTCCACGTCCGCCCGCGACGCTGGCCTCGCTCGCAAGCTCTGGGAGGAGTCGGAGCGGCTAACAGGGCTCACCGACGGCCCCCGGCACTGAGCTGGCAGCATGCTCTGCGTGGGGACACGGCAGCAGCTATGCCACGTGGCGCTTCCAGCCACCATGTTGAGGTCCCCATGGCTCCCCGGGACACATGGCCAGATGCTGTCAGCGGGACGCCGGGGCGGGTGCCATGCTGGGGGCAGCCGGAGCTGCGTCAGCCCCAGCAGTGCCAGCACCCCAAAGCACAGCAGGGGGGGGTCACCCCGCATGTGCCAGCCCCTGCAGCCCTTTCCCAAAGGGGAGAGTGGCCACGGGGCCCAGCTGTGCTGGGACGGCTGCCATGCCAGGGCATAGACGGTGCCACCAGCCATGATGTAACTCCTTTATTAAAGAGCCCTGTACAGCCAGTGCTGGCTACTCCCAGGTGATGTCTAGGTCCAGCCGCTGCTTCCGCACCGCCTGCAGGAAGCCGTCATAGTCCCGCCGGTGGATGTCCCGGCAGTGGGACAGATCCAGGCGGCGCAGGCAGCTGTCGGAGGCCAGCAGCAGCCTCACGGTCCGGCTGGACACCCAGCTCTCGGCCAGCGAGAGCTCCTGCAGCTCGAGCAGGGGTGGCCCTGGCGCCGCCAGCACCGTCTCAAACACCGAGTCCAACAGGAAGGGGATGCTGAGCAGGCGGAGGGTCTGCAGGCGCGGGGCATGGCACAGCAGTGAGGCCAGCGTGGCACGCAGTGCCAGCCCGTGCCGGGCCAGGAAGGTGCCCGTGGTGCTGGCCAGGGTCAGGGAGAAGCTCTGGAGCTGGGGGAGGCCGTGGGGCAGCAGGTTGGTGTCCCAGCGGGACGGCTCATCTGGGATCTCCCCATCGGGGTCGGCGTGCGTCGCGGGGTGCAGCTCGGCGCTGAAGGCCTGCAGGCTGGGGCAGCTGGCGAGCAGGGCGGCAAGGGAGAGCTCGTCCTGGCAGCAGAAGCCGTGCAGGGCCAGGGTCTGCAGGCGGGGGCCCAGGCTCCGTGCCAGCGGCAACACCTCCGCCAGCACCCGGCCCTGCCGCCCGGCACAGCCCAGGGTCAGCCGGGCCAGGTGGCCCCAGCACAGCAGCTCCCAGCCACCCGCTGGGCCTGGGTTGTCTCCCAGCCACACGCCGGCCTCCTCGACCTGGGGACAGACGGCGTGGACGGTGGCCAGGGTGGGCTCCTCCACCTCCTCCACCCGCCGCAGGGGCAGGGTGAGCCAGGGACCCCCTGGGGCAGCCCCCCGCCCCCGCACCAGCTCCACCAGCGAGGGGAAGCCCTCGGTGTCCCCTGTGCTGTCCAGCTGCCACCCATGGAGGAGGTGGAGAGCGTCCGGCACGGTGCTGTGGGCCAGGAACTCCAGGCGCGGCAGGGCCAGCAGCAAGAAGGCCAGCGCTGCCACCATGCCACCATCTCCCGAAGGCTCCAGGCCACGGGCCAGCAGGATGCGGAGCATGGGACAGCAAAGGGACTGCGCCAGTGGGTCGTAGGCCAGGTACCGCAGGGCGCGCGGGGACACCTTCTTGCAGTGGGACACGTCCAGCTCCTGCAGGCGCCGGCAGCAGGTGCCCACGGCCGACAGCACCTGGACGTTGGCCTGTGTCTCCGCCAGCCCCAGCCGGCTCAGCTGCGGCAGCCCCTCCGCCAGGTCCACCAGCACATCCACCGACAGCCGGCTGCAGCCGTGCAGGTCCAAGGAGCTCAGGTTCTGCCATCAGCACACGGAGCCCCCTCAGCAGGGTGGGGCGGAGGGGACGCTGATGCCCCTCTGCCCCCCCTGCACCCACCCATGGAGGGTGGGCATCCCCTGCCCCCCTTACCCCAGCCCCACGGGAGGGTGGGCATCCCCATTCCTGCTCACTCAGCCCCACGGAGGGTGGGCGTCCCCAGCCTGCTGACCTTGCAGCGCAGGGTGATGAGCTGGCCGATGGCGTTGCTGGCGAGGGTGGGGCAGGGCCGCAGGCTCAGCTCCCGCAGGTGAGGCAGCAGGAGCAGGTGAAGCGCTGCCCGCGTCAGGCGCCGGCTCTCGCCCAGCAGCCGGATCAGGTCCTGCACCAAGCTGCCGGCTGCGGAGGGACCACCGTTACGGGGGTCAGCGAGACAGCCCCGCCACCGCTCGCCCATCCTCCTCTTTGCCCGCATAGAGGGGGTCCCTG
This sequence comes from Dromas ardeola, assembly GCA_013398915.1. NCBI lineage: Eukaryota > Metazoa > Chordata > Aves > Charadriiformes > Dromadidae > Dromas > Dromas ardeola. The sequence continues at coordinate 87,754 of VYZM01013917.1, read as the reverse complement.
GAACCCATGTCTCACCCAGGTCATTAAAGGGGCCCATGACGAAGCGGAACTGGTACTCGTCCAGGTAGTTCTCGCTGTAGTCCTTCACCCAGATGCTCTGCATGTGGCGGGCCAGGCTCTGCAGGCAGAGGCTGCGCAGTGCTGGCACCTCCTTCCTCCTGGGCATCTGGATGCTGCAGGAGAAAAGGACGGTCGGGCACGGTCGGAGCTGCCCATGGACCCCAGCAGGCACTGTGACTTGTCAGGACCCGACTTTATTTTGGGTGCACTTTAACCATGTCTACAAAATCGGTTAAGAAAGTCCTGCCTTGGTGCACGTGGCCTCACCCAGCCCGGCTGCAGTGCGGCACGGCCCACGGCTGGGCGTCTGCTCTGCCCAGGGCTTGTCTGGGGTCAGCGAGCTGCATGCTGCTGGTTTCGGTTTGGCTTGGCTTTGTGCACCAGCACGGTGATTTCCCCCAGCGGGGAATCCCACCGTGACCAGAGAGGACTAACCAGCACGGTTCCCTGCGGCACAGCACACCCCGAACCCACCGGCAGAGTGGAGGAGGGAGGACAACAAACGAACTAGCCCAGCACCCCCTCGCCAGGCGGGAAACCCCAAACCTCACCACCTCCCAGCAGGCAGCTCGGACACTGGCAGCCGGCCGTGGTAGCACCGAGGATGAGGATGGGAGAGCACAGTGCTGGGAAGCTGGGGACAAGTGTTAATTGGGACTGGCAACACTTAGGTAATCGCACTGTGTTAGTGTCCCTGCAATCAGGCAAGAAATGAGGGGCTGTATCTTGATGAGGCAACTAAATCATCAGCCAGACTAACACCGAATCCCAGTTCCTGAATCCATAAACTCAGGAAACATCCCCGTGCAGCCAGCAGGGCTGCTGGGGAGAGGTTAACTGGGACGGGGAAGGCTTTGGAAGTCCCAGCAACTGGAGAAAGGCAAACATCAGCCCTGCCTCCAAGGGGGCCAGGGCCAGGTCAGACTGCAGGGACCGGGAAAAGACCCTCCTGGAAGCCACCTCTGGGCACATGATGGGTGAAAACGTGGCAGCCGGCACGGATGGACCACGGGCAAACGGTGCCCCTCCAGCCGGGTGGACGGCCGCAATGGGATAAGCAATGTTGGGGCGGGATGCGTCACACCGTCACTTTAGCAGAGCCCTGGACACAGCCTCCTGGCTGGCAAACCGGCCCAGCTTCGTGGGCAACTGGGGATGGAAAACTAGCCGCGCTGGCGGGTTCAAAGTGTTGTGACCAGCGGGACACAGGCTGTCACCGCAGGGATCGATGCCGGGGCCGGTCGCCGCCAGCCCAACGCCCGTTCCAGGCGGCGGCGTGGCCCTGCTCGGCGGCACGGACCCCCGAGGCCCTGCCACACCACGG
>VYZM01013917.1:61213-85518 GCA_013398915.1 Dromas ardeola | reverse complement strand
GCGGCCGGGCGGCAGGTACCGGGCGCGGCCTTGGCCGGGCGGGGGGGGGCATTCCCCCCTCGGTGTGTGTTGGGATGGGAGGTGAGGGAGGCTGTGTCGTGTCGGTGCTGGGGTGCGGAGCGTCCCCCCCTCAGTGCTTNATGGGAGATGTGTGGTTGGGGGGGGGACATTCCTTCCCGTGGGCTGGGGGCTCGGCGTTGGCGTGGGGGCGCTCTCCCCAGTGGAGCGGAGGTCGAACGTCGGTGCCGGGGGACCCCCAACCCCCGTGGGATGTCTTTGGCTGGGGGGGGTGGCAGTGCTGGGGGACTCCAACCCCCATGGGGTGTCTGTCAGGGGGGTCAGTGATGGGTGGGAGCATTTGCAGGTGCAGAACAGGGTTCGGTCCAGGGTCTGTGGTTCCCCCCTCCCTGGGAGCTCGAGGCTCCCCATTCCCAGGCCCCCCACCAGCAGCTTGATGACAGACTTCTATGGGATGAGGGAATCTGCACCGTAGGAAGAAAATAACGCAGTCACTCTGCCTGTGGAAACTCCTCTGCTACTGCAGTAAAGGTAGAACTTAGTTTGCAGTTGTAATCCTTAACATTAACTTTAAATGTTCACAGAGGCAGGGAGCAGCCGTGCCGGGAGCGCCCGTGCTGATGGGCGTTGAGCCCCCCACCTTGGGGTCCCTGCTGCCAGCACCATGCTGGCACAGGCGGTGCGGGGCTCGCAGCGGTGCTGCCTCTGCCCTCGCTGCGGGCAGCGCCTGTGCTGCAAGCAGAATCTGTGTCCCCCCTCCTCTGCTCTGGAGCCCCCCAGCCTCCCCAGCCAGGCTGCAGCGCGGGTAGGGAAGGCTGAGCGGTCGTTTGTTGTGGTACAAGCATCTACGGCTGTGACAGCATTGCCCAGCTCTGGGGGGCCCGGTCGTTTGGAAGAAGGAAACCTTTGCAAGTAACAGCAGCAGTTGCTTCGAGACCAGTAACTAATACACGAGCCCTGTGTAGAAAGAAAGATTCTGTTTTATGCAGATATTTCCACCAGCAAATGCAAAGACAGATGAGAGCAGGTCCGAGAGGCCAGTGTGCCTTGGGGAATGTTACAGAAGCAGAGCTGTCTGTATTTAGAGACACTCACATTAAACTTTTTTTTTTTTTAAAAAAGTAGTAAGTGTTGCCTTTCACTTTAATTAGCTGCTGTCTGTAGCTACAGGTTTTGGGATTTGTTTCCAGTGTAATTCACCTTTTTCCTCAGTGTGGTGCTGGAAACCTTCAGTCCATCTGAGAAATGGTGGCTGGCTTTCTTGCGTGGGGTGTGGCAGAACAGTTTCATGGCAGAGTCCTATGGGATGAGGGAATCTGCACCGTAGGGGAAAAAAAAATAACGCAGTCACTCTGCCTGTGGAAACTCCTCTGCTAGTACGGTAAAGATAGAACTTGTTCTGCAGTTGTAGCCCTTAACGTTAACTTTAAATGTTTGCTGAGCTGTAGGTTCTTATTTGTGAAACACAAGAAAATCTTGTTTCCAAGCAAAGCATAATTTCCAACCCTTCCCGGTAGCGTGTACCGCTCACAGAGCTGTTCTGATCTATGAAGGTTTCTGTGCTGGGGAACAGGAAATTCATACAGAAAACCTGCATCTTCCCCATTTGGATGAAAATTTGGTTCTAAATTTAAGAATGAGGCAAAACATTGTTAGAAATGAAGAGAAGATTTAAGAAATAGCATTTAGGAAGGACCATAAGTTGCACAAGCTGAAGGGGTCAGGTATTGGATTGGAATAATTTGGATCTGGAGGAGGGGCAGGAACGACTCAGCCTTTGGATAATTGGTAAGTGGGCTAATTAGCCTGTGTGCATTATGGCTGTTTAGTGGCCAAGAAGAAAAGCAGAATTGTTATGGCCAAATATTTTTTTTTTCATAGAGTCTAGTAAAGATACAGTATAGCAGTTCTAGCTAAGAATTCTGCCTGTTAGGTGCATGAGAGTACAAACTGGAACCCTCATTAGTCAGCAGAATATTTGAATAATTGACTGATCAAATTAAGACTGGGCCACATCCCTCAGTTTGTCGTCCATGAGGTTGTAGGGTGTGTGTCAAAAGCTGTGTTTCTGCCCACGTATAACACTGGTAGTTGGCATTGCTGTGTTTAATCTTGAATTTTTCTGATTTTTCTGAAGGAATTCATTTTCTCCTGCAATGTGAGGGGCACAAGCCCCGTGTTTGAACTGTGTCACAGAGTGTCCCTTGCTCTCGGCTGCGGTGGAACTGCCTGGCTCTGTGTCGCTGGCACTGCCGCGATGTCACCCCACATCTGCAGTGGCCTTGTGCTGGGGCGGTGCAAGAGCCAGTCCCGTGCCCCAGCAGTGCAGAGAGCTGAATATGTAAAGGGAGAGAGCCGTGTCTTTCCTCCAGGGGTAAAGCCGTGCTCCAAGAGGGTGCAAACCCTCGGAGGGGAGACTGGCCCCGGCACTGCTGTGTTCCCCTCCTGGAGACACCAGCGTAATCCCTCTTCCCCACTCACCAGCGCTGCTCTCCCCTCCGCCAGCCTTCCCCAGAGGAGTTTCCCAAAACATTTGCCCGGTGTGTGTGAGCTGAGCCCCTGTGCCGGGGTTTCCCTGTTAAATGGGTCTTTTACTGCATCGAGGCAGTAAGTTTTGGGTGAGAGTGGAAAAACAGGGTGGTGACGTGCTGCTGTTCTGTTGCAGCTGAGCTGTCTGGGGGTTGTCTTCTCCGGCTGCACCCAGCGGCTCTGCCAGATAAGAGCCTCTATGGATTCTAAGCCTCTTGATAAATAAAATCTTCCTTTGTGGCTTTGCTGACAACACAGTGTTTCAGTAAATCACGGCTGGTTTCACAGACAGGATAAGCTGCAGTGTGCATCAAGTGAAACCTCTCTGTCCGTGGACTCATTGCATTGTGCAGCGTTGCAGAGATGAGCTCAAAACTCCGCATGGTGCTTCTTGTTTTTCATTTTTTGTTAACAAAAACTCCTGGTCCGTTCCTGTTCGGCACAAGAGGTTCCCTGAGCATGCCTGGTGGAGCTCTCTGACATTAGCTGTTGACTTCTCCAGGAAGGGCTGGTCTTTAAATAGCATGTGGGTGTTATGTTTGGGTTTTTTTAAGATCCTGACAAGGTCTTGCCACGTGACCTTGGGCCAATTTCTTCTTTCCTTTTCTTTCTCCGTCAGTTCCCAAACATGAAGCCGAGACAGTGACTGCGACCTGCTTCACAGGCGCTTAGGAGGGTGTCTTGCTAAATTAAATGCAAGGCGCTTTTAAGTTCCTTCGAAATGCTTGAGGGGGAGCAATGAGCAATTTTTATTTGTTTATTTTTAATATTTTAATAGAAAGGAGGCTTCAGGAGCTACAGCATTGGGAGCTGAGGCTTTCCTTTGTGTGGTTGTGTTGTACTAGTGCACCATAATGCACATATGCTCATAGTGCACTAAGGCATACTTGGGAGACCTTATCGCTCTCTACAACTACCTGAAAGGAGGTTGTAAAGAGGTGGGGGTTGGTCTCTTCTCCCAGGTAACAGGGGATAGGACAAGAGGAAATGTCCTCAAGTTGTGCCAGGGGAGGTTTAGGCTGGATATTAGGAAAAATTTTACATTGAAAGGGTTAATAAGCATTGGAACAGGCTGCCCAGGGAAGTGGCTGAGGCACCATCCCTGAAGGTATTTAAAAGCCGGGTAGACATAGTGCTTAGAGATATGCTTTAGTGATGGTTTTTTGTCAGTTTCATTGATTGATTTTTTTTATGGCTTGTAAAATGACTCTTGGCCCCAGATAATGCCACCACAGACTGGTGAGAGGTGGCGTTGTGCCTCGCTATGGGTGCCCTCAGTTACCTGCCCTCTGAAGGAAAGGGGGCGTGCTGTCCAGGAATTCCATAACGAGTGCAGAAGTTCATTAAGGATGATAATTACTCAGAAAAGAAAGCAAAGGCAGTTGTATAAATGCTGAAATGCACCAGCTGCTTTTCCAGCAGTTGATCAAAGTCTCCCAAGGAGTAAACAGTTTTGATTGTTCTAGATCTTGGAGCAATAAAGCAAATCAGGCATATATTTAAATCATCTTTTCTTGGTATAATTAAACCCAGTGAAGGCTAAATGACATAGACACGCTGATGGCTGGGACTCAATGGCCATGGAAGGGTGCTCAGCTGTGAAATAATGAATGAATAGTTTTGATGGAGACAAGCTAAAATTGACTGACCTCCTCCTGCTGCCAGGGAGCTGGGGCTGGTCCGCAGCATCCTTTGCTTTTCGGTCTGTTGCCGTGGTTACCATCTCCCGGCAGCACTGCTGGCTGTATCGATTGAGATCCTGTGAGTTTCGGCTTTAGCTAAAAAGAAGATCATTACGTTTATGGTGGAGGAAACGCCAACTGGAGCCTGCCGCTGTGTCCTTGAGTGGTGGCTGCCTGGCGCGGCTGCGGTGCGGCTGCGGCTGAAGCTGTGCAGTGGTGCAGCTGTGCAGGGCGCAGGCTCGCACCGCCCGCCTGCCGGGTCCTAGTGCCTTGGATCGATTCTGCCTCGGAAATTGGGGTGGGTGCCCTGTGGCGAGCACAGGGCTGGGCTGGGGTGACAGCTGTGTTCCCCCCTTTCCAGCAGCCTGGACACGTGTGGGACTACTGGCCCCACACGTTTGGTAGCATTGCAGAGGACACCCGGTTCTGACAGCTTGTTTTTTAAATAGGCAAGGGGTCCTGAAAAAATCTTCTCTTGGTGCTTGGGTGGCAGCGTGGCCTTCGGTGGGCAAGCTGCTGTCATGTCCCGGGTGCTGGGCCAAGCGCTGGGGCGCGGGGGCACCAGGCCTGGGTGTTTTCTGCTTTGTCTTCAAAGGTGTTGCCCACCCCTGCAAGCCCTGTCTCTTATCGTCAGGCAGTGTTGGTTCAAACGCCCAAACGCCTTGGTTTATGTTGTTTACAAGCGACACAGGCTAAAGTGCTTTATTTTAGGTGGTGAATGCCTCTAATAGAGGGAGGGTAAAGCGCCTGCATTACTGTGGTCTGCAGCAGCTCAAGCTGCAGACAAGAACGTTCTTGTGCCGTAGGTGTACGGGGACAGGATGAGCGATACTCCGTGCTCCAAAAAGATCACAGTCTAAATATAAAATAGGACACGCTGGGATAAAGACACATGGAAAGCACGAAGAATTAGTGGGGCTGCACTGGTTAGTGTGGTGGGCTTCAGTCTCACTATAACAGCGTGGTATCTGTCATTCATTACAGGATGTCATTGCAAAGGAGAACTTCAATTAAGGTTTTTAATGGCTCAGCAGATTTTTCCCTGTGTTATTGGCCTCGTATAGGTGGCTCTTGGGAGGCAGAAATAAGATTGTGCTCCTGCTAGCAATGCTAGGACAGGAGCCGGAGTTGAGTTTTGCTCTGGCTCTTGAACCAACTACAGGGCTAAAATTGGCCTTTCATATACCTGCCCGTCATGCTGAACAGTGTTGACTTTCATAACTGAGACGAAACTTCAAAGATGAAGAGGCTGGTACAGGTGTAACTGAGCAGATAGAGTTCTCCTTGCGATCCTTCCACTTCTCAGGCAAGAACAGAAAAGAACCCAGGCTGACTTTCATGTCACCTGGGGGAAGTATGCATAGCTTAGAGTTTAATTAAAAAAAAGTCTTAAATTCAGCAAACTCAATCTGGATTTATATTGCCACAGTAAAGACAGAACCCTGAAGTGCCGTTTTTAGAATTTCTTTTCTGAACGCAAGTTTGCTGGAAAACTAAGCTGCTTATAAATCAAAAAGCAGCTTTGCTGAAGCAATTTCATGGGGACATGTGTGTGTCTGTGTATAAAAAAATATATAAATACAATAAGATGGAATTTTGGTCTTCCTCAATAAATAGTGGGAAGTTTTTAAACTTCCTGCTCAGTTTGCGTAAACTGAATAAGCTCTTAGTGTTCAAGTTACTCAGAGTGTGGGCTGTTTTTTATCCCAGGTTTCAGCAAAAAGTCTGAACATTCTAAACTGAATATTCTTTGGCCATTTTATGATAGTTTGTCTGTAATGACGTGTATTGCATCGAGAGTTTGGGCAGCTACCAATCATTGTGGGTCCTAACAAAGCTATGGCTGCGAACAGCGTGCAGGATGGCACCTGGATGGTGTGCAGGATGTGTCCCTGGGGAGGAAGGGTGGTGCGGCACCGGTGCCTTACCCGTAAAGTGTGATGTGTGGAGACCTATAACGTTTGCGATTTTTTTTGCAGGTGAATGAAGATTGCCCCAAACTTGGGCAAGAACGATCTTGATGTGTGAATTATGCCCCAAGCTGATCTAGTTCGGTCTCCCATGCGAATACACCTCTCCTGAGATCATCTGAATTGGATTTGTGGACAAACACACAGGCAGTTTTTACGGTACGTGTTGTTGCCTAATAAATGCCTCAATGCCTGAGAAGGGGCTGTGCTGCAGCCGCTGAGGAGTGAGTGCCCTGGCATTATTTCTGACTGCGCTGGTCCCTTCCCTGGTGTGACAGCCCCTGCTCAATGCACTGCCTTTGCCTGGCCTTGCTCTTGAGTCTTTTTCTTTTCATCACCAAGACCTGCTAGAACCGTCCCTGCTTGGGACGCACCGTGCCCTTTTATGACAAGAAATTTTCTTGTTGGTAGTCTGAAAGGTGCAGTTGGGTCTAGAGGCAGGTAATCTGCTTGCCCCGTAGCTGATTTGCTTGGGAATAAACTACGCCAGGGATCTGTCAGAGGCTTGGGGTTTATCGTGTGCAGTTGTGAGAAAAACTGGGCGGGAGCTGCCTTGAGCCCAGTTGGGGATCAGGCAGTAAGAGGTGAGACCATAGCCTTTATTAAGGCTGCCATTTCCTGTGATTTGCTAAACTAAATTTATTGAAGGATGTTAAAACAGTAAATTTATTTCAAAGCTTTAACATGAATCAGAAAATTGGGTTACGTTTTTGTGGAAAAGGGGATGCTGTAGTTTCTGGTAGCTGTGGCAGCCTCTGTAAGTGCCAGAAAGATTTATTCATTGTAATTACTTTGTTTGGTTGAAACAGCAGTTCATCCAGAAATGACAGTGTCTGAATTTTTTTGGGAAAAAAATGAATTGTTTTCCTCTCTATAGAGCAGGCTTTGGGCTGAAGTTTACTGGTTCTACAGAGGCTCTAGAAGCCAACAGCCAGCTTCATCTTACGGATATTTTGCTTGTTTGCATTGATTACCTAAGGCTGTTTCAAAGTGCTTTAATTACAGAAAGCTTTACACATCCTCATGTAATGCAGTTTTAGTTAGTTAATAAAACTACTGTCTAAACTTGGCTTCTTGTCTTTCTGTGAAGTTCTAATTTTCATCTAAAGTTTGTGTAGTAAATGGGAAATGAAAACAGAAAATGGCGAATGATGCTATGTAACTTTGTTACATTAGTGAATGGGGCTATGTAACTTTGTTATGTTAAGAAATGGTATCTCCTTGAAGGTGTCCATATTGTATCCTCCTGTATGGCAAAACAGTGATTTTAATGTTCAGCCTGCATATATTTGCAAACTCATTTTCAAAGGCTCTTGCTTTTTTGTTTGTACTTATTTCAGTATGGGTTTAGGAAATCTCAATGCAAAGGGTTGGAGTTGGTACGTTTTATGTCCTCCTTGTGGTCTGGGGCTGTAAAGACCCTCTGATGCTGCAGCCAAGCAGCCTCCACGCATCCCCCTCCTGCCGACCACAGCGTTCTGGCTGTGAGGAGGAAGATGGGTAGGCACCGTGCCTTTTGCCAGACAACAGACCTGCTCGTAGAGTTGGGAAAAGCCGGGGCTCTGGGCTTGGAGATGCATCCTCCATCGTTGTGTGGGTATGGGAAGCTGGGATGCCCGAGCAGGAGGGAGCGCAGCGCCCCGGAGCGCTGTGGGGATGGTGGTCCCCAGCTGGGCTGGGCTCCTGGCAAGCCTGCTCCAGCAGCGTGCTTTGGCTCCAGCATGGTGCTTCCAGCGACAGCGGCTGCTGCCCTAGGGCTTGGGGCCCTTGTCGGGGCCCTGCAAGCTCCAGGAGTTGGGCTCCGGCTCTTTCGGGCACTGCTGTCGGGATCCCTTTCCTCTGCCTTGCTCTTGGAAGGGAGCAAGAGTTTCTTGCTGCTGTCACAGCTTTTCCCTGGCTGCCACCTGGCCAGTGGCTTGGGGGATGCTGAAGTTTGGCATCTCTTGAGGGCAGGTGTCTTTGGGGGGCAGAGGTGCACCATCAGCACGCGGTGCAGGTGGCTCTGCGATCATTCTTGACCTATTTCAGCAGCTGTAGGGTTTCTGTGTTCCGTGGGAAGCTTTCAGGGGACTCTGGTGGAGCATCACTGGCAGTCAGTACCGTCTGCCGTAGCTCCAGTCCTTCTGTGTGTTTTAAGAGGCTCTTTTGAAAACGAAGGCAGGCTCCAGCCTTGGCATTGTAGTCACAAGGGGAGGGCGTGCTTTGATCGCTGTGAGCCTGCCCATGCTACAGCAAGTAGTTTGAATGTTCTCTAATATTTTAATTTAGCTTTCAGTGACCTGAAATTGAGGCTTCTTCCCCTTTCTTTGTTGGCAGCTTTTGTATAGACTACAGAGGCTTAAAATTGCCACTAACTTATTGTCCTTCTTGGGGTTAATCACAGGCTTGTTTTAAATGAAAATGTTTTTGAGTTTTGCATAACTGTTTTTAGCTTTCCAATGTAACTGTAATGAGTCCCTAATTGGATATTAGAAACTCAGTATGTATTCTTACCGGAAATACCTTCATTGCACACTCCTTCGTGTTGCTTCGTTCACCCAGGTTTGATTTCCATCACTGCTGTGTTTGTGGGGAAATTGGGCAATTTGATGTAAGTTCGTTCATTGATGCCGGCGATGGGAGCTCAGGCGGGTTTGCGATCTCCCGCCGCCTGCCACTTGGTTGTCAGTCATTAGGATATTGGCTGCAGAGCTGTTTGGTAGAGTGGGCTCTGAGGGGGTGCTTCAGGGGGAAAAATTGTGTGTACATGCGGGGGAAAAGAGTCCCTTGCACTTCAGGTTTAATGTGGAAAACTCTAGGATTGGGGAAGAGGGAGAAATTAGCCGTGCAGGCTTTGTAATTTTCTTTTTAAATGGAAAAAGAAAGCTCTTCCAGCTACAGCTAGTCTCGTTGGGAGGAAAACCTTCCTGATACTGACTAGTATTTTGCTTGTTTCTGAATATATCCTGTTATTCCTAGGGCTCTGTGGGAAGAACAGTGGTAAGTTCCCGTCCCTTGAGAGGGGAAAGCGTCCCACGTCACCCATTCCCAGGCTGCTGCAGGACCGTTCACCCTTCCACGCTTTCTAAACTCCCTGTGAAATTCTGTGGCCATTTCCCTGTTTTCTTTGTACTTGCACGAAGGGTTTCTTTAACTTGATTTACCTGCTTCTCATTCCAGCCTCTCCTTCGAGTGTTAACAGCCCTGTCGCTCTGCCGGGGTTAGCGCCCATCAAATATTTGTGCAAGATGGCCGTGCCTTCTGGTTAGCCAAGGGCTGTGTCCACAGTTCTCATACGTCTCCTGCTGCAGCCAGCTGTTCCTCTGGCTCTGCTCCAGCCTCACAGGCCCAGAGGTCGCACAGGAAAACAGGAAAAAAAAAACTTTGGTATTTAGAGTCCAGATTTCCTGAGTCTGTTCCGCGCCTTGATCACAAAAACCTTTTTCCTCTGGTATTAATCTAAATGTGTGAAAGCAGCCCGAATCAGCGCTTCCCCCGGGGCGCCTCCCATCCCTGAACACCATTAATGGGTTTCTCTTGATACCAGGGGCACAGCTCTGAGTTACCCTGCGATCGTCCGGTCCCACGTGCCTGCTGAGCCCCGTGGTGGGCAGCCCGTGCCTTGCAGGAGCGCGGTTGCTCCCAGGTGCTCCAGCAGCCCTGCCAGCCTCCCTCCTTCCCATCCAGGGGTTTTCTGCCCATCCAGGGGTTTCGTGCCCCTGCAGCCCTGGCTGAGCAGGAGGGATGGTTCGCTGTGGGGCAACTTTTTGAGCTTCTTTGCTGCTGTTGCTCCGGGGCAGGCAAGTGGCAACCTCTGTTCCTGAGCCAGGGCTGAAGCCAAGCTGTGCACGGGTCTCTGCGGTCAGGCAGAAGGATTTGGGTCTCCTCAGTCTGGAAAAAAGATGACTGAGGGGGATCTTATCAATGCTTATAAATACTTAAAGGGTGGGTGTCAGGAGGATGGGGCCAGGCTCTTTTCAGTGGTGCCCAGTGACAGGACAAGAGGTAACAGGCACAAACTTGAACATAGGAAGTTCCACCTAAACACGAGGAGGAACTTCTTTACTTTGAGGGTGGCAGAGCACTGGAACAGGCTGCCCAGAGAGGTGGTGGAGCCTCTGTCTCTGGAGGCATTCAAAACCTGCCTGGACACGTTCCTGTGCAACCTGCTCTAGGGTGAACCTGCTCTGGCAGGGGGGTTGGAATAGATGATCTCCAGAGGTCCCTTCCAGCCCTACCATTCTGTGATTTTGTGTGCCAGACTTCCAGTCTCCCGGAAACTTGGAAGCGCGCTGCTGCATCTCCTGGTCTGAGGGAAATGCTCCGGGCTTGCCTGGTTCTGCAGAGATGCAGCCTGTGGATAGCTCCCTCGTTGGTAAAATCCACTGGACCTTGGCTAAAAAAGGAAAAAACCAAACCAAACAAACAATAAATTGAGCAGATGTAGTTGTGCTGGAGAATACCACAGTGCAGTGTTTGTTCTGGGTCAGAGCAAAAGTCCATCTTGGCCAGGAGCCCATCTTAATAGTGGCTGGTAGCGGCTGCAGAGAAAAAAAATACTAGAAAAAGGCAAAATATGGTCGTTTCCTCCAATGTAACCTCCCAGATTCTGGCAGTGAGTTGCTGGAGGCTTCTGAAGCTGGAGGTGATACTTCCATCTGTGGTTAAAAGCACTTGATGGATTTTCTAAAAGGGAGAAACTTGGGTTTCGTATTTGTTAGGGAGGAACGAAAAGATCCCTGTCATGTGAGCCTGAGCAGAGCAGGGAGCCCTAACGCATGCACGGTCCTTGTGGAGGAATGAGGCAAAGTTAACAGAAGGGGTATTTTTAGTCTGGGGATTTCTTTGTCCCACAACTGTTGGATTTGTCTGCAATGTGAAGGGGAGACACCACCCCACCCCTGTGCTCCGAAGCCACCTTCACAGCGGGGAGCTGCTGCAGTGATGCCTCCCACCCCTCCTTTCTGTTTACGGATCAGTGCAGGGGGAAGTACCATGATCCTCCCAAAGTGGTCGGCTTTGTTCATATGACAGTGGGTAGAGAAAGACAGACTGACCTGATCCACATGCCCCTCTGGTATTTCCAGCTATCTCCGGCGTTACTTCGCATTCCTCTCTTCTAGTTAATCGCTCTTCTAGTTAATCCTTCTCCAGACTGGAGGTTTTTCTGAAGAGCTTTGGGAACCTTCACCTGATCGGTTGCACAGATGCAAAATATATTTATAATGCGTGGGAAGGCTGAGAGAAGCTGGAGATCGGGTTCCTCCTGCTGCACTGGCTCAGCCGCGCGGGCGCAGGGCTAGCTGAGGTGATGCTCCTCTTGCTTTTCCATAATTTCGTTGCGTTTGACTAGTTTTGGTTGTGTTTGACAAGGGTTTTGTTCAAGTAACGCAGGTTTTGGCACCTAATATCCTTGATCTCTCCGAGAGCTGACAGAGTTGAGGGGAATGGGAAGATACTCAAGCCTCTTTGTAACTCTCAGGAACTTTTGGGTTGCATTTCTGTATGTGTAACTGTTTCCTTTAAAACAGCATAGAGAAGGGGAAAAAATGACTTCAGCTCAGACATTCATATCTCTGCAGAAGATTGCTTAGGAAGCGACGGACAGGTTTTAACTTTCCCTTTGTGCTGGCTGCGCGGAGTAACGGCGGAGTAGGTTTGTTGACTGCAGTGTGCTTACCTAATGGATAATCTAACCTGTGCTTTGCATGAGAAACGTTGATTGTGCTTTGACAAAAACCCCGTAACTTTTCAAAGTGGTCTGGTGGAGCTCCTGGAGCAGCGGCAGGGTTTTCCTGCCTGGCAGGTGCAGTTACTTGTCTGTTTGCTCACCACGGGCAGTTTGTAGCTCTGGTGATCAGCGAGCATCCGGGGGTTGCTCTGGTTGAGTTCTTGGTTGTTTCTGTCATAAAGGCCTGGTTTTTAGCTAAGTTTTTTTTGATGTTCATCCCCATCATATGTCTTTAAAGTTTGTTCCTTTGAAAGCAATTGCTGTATCCTTGAAGGGCTGCCTAGTTCATGCTGTGAGATGTCTGGTCTTGCTTTATCTGAATGTGCCACCCCTCATTCAGTGCCGTGCTCTTGATTTTTTTGGTGTATATCTGTGGTTTTCAAACTTGTCTGCCTGACTTACAGCTCCTAAAGCAAAATTTCAGCACAGGTATGGGCATTAAGACAGCTGATGTGAAGCTCATATTTCTTGTTTGCTTTTCATAGAATACTTAGGAGTCATCTGCAGCTGTGCAGGAGATAAGGGACCATGGGATAAAAGTGTTGGTCTTGTTCATTAATACAAGTATTTTGATAAATTCGGCCCCGTATTGGCCTGTCAAGAACTTCCTGAACTGGTTTTAAAAACTACCTGGTGACATTGGTTTTTCCCTTCAGATGGTTCACTGAGTTCATTATGGTCACTACAATCAGGTGCTAAAATAGGACGTAAACAATCATAAAAATTCATGGTGTGACCCCTGTTTTGGAGACGGCTGTGTGTGTTGGTGTCCCAGTGGGGGACGGCTGGGCGCAGGGTCCCGGGCTGCTGGTGGGTGCTGGTGTCTCGCAGCCGCAGCACGAGGCGGCTGGGCACGGTGGCTTGGCAAAGCCCCTCCGTTGTTAGCCCTGCTTGCCATTTCACAGGCAGCAATTAACGCTGCAGACAGCTCTGAGAAGAGGGGCTTGATGACTTTAATTAGACATCTATTCAGATCAACCAGGGAAAGAACAATTATTGATTTTTGTTTTTTTTTATTTTTTTTTTTTTCCAAATGCCCCTCGGTTAACTGTTTGGTCTCCATGCCTCCCGTCTGCCTGTGCCGCGGTTGCGTGCACACCTTTACCCAGCGGTGCCGTACGTGGCCGTGGGGCATTGGGGAGAGAAGGTGCACGGCGGCCTTGTTTTTCCTCAAACTTTGCCATGGAGGGATGCAGTGCCAGGGGAGACGGCAAAAGCAAGGCACGGCTGATGGGGGCAAACCTCGGTGCCAGGCAAGGGGGAATGGGAGAGAGCGCGGGAGGCACGCCGAGTGCTGCTATGGTGGTGGTCCAGGGGCATCTCGGTTGGCTCCTGGCAGGAGGACATGAGGGCGGCCCCTGCCCGGCACCCAGCAGTGGGTGCTGCTGGCACGGCAGGACGAGCAGGAGGAGGTTTTGCCTTCCTTGGTGTCCCAGCAAGTGGTGGCCATGCCGGGGCCTTACGGTGGCTGAGCTGAGGCCGGTTGCCTTTCCTCCTGCGGCTCCATGAGGAGCCGGGTAGCGTTAGGACCCAGCGAGCTGGCAGCGCCGGTGACAAGTCTGGAGCAGCACTAGCGCAGAGTAGTCTCCATCAGCCGGGCTGGATTTTTGTATATCCCTGTATTAAAGAATCCTCTGCTGGAAAAGGGCTTTTTTCCCCCCTTTCTGTGTGACCCAGCAGAGCCTCGCCGGGGGGACAACAGGGATGGTTAGATCGGCTGAAACGTGAAAAACCTGCTGGCCATGAACTGAGACCGTTATCTGAAAATAATAAATCTTTAAAATAAAGAGAAAAGCCAGCAGCAGCATGGCCCAGAGCAAGAGACACACATACAGCCGGGTAAGTTGGGGGGAGGGAAACTTATTTACAAACTCCTGGCTGTGCTGTTAGATAATATTGTAATGTATCTTAATGCTATCTGTTGCAATGAAAAATATGTCTATTTTTATACTGAAATCTAGATTGTGTTTCCTCTGCTTTCATATTCTGGAATTTGATATCTTCATCACCGACAATGTCTGTTATGATATACGGTGGGTGGATAAATAGTCTGAATTATATTAGCGGAAGTGTCCTTTTGATGTAAGTTAGTCTGTCTTTGCTGTTAATTATCGCTGATAATGCAATGAGGTGTCAGCTGAGCCTCCGGTGATGACAGAATCTTTCTAGGGCTTTTCAGCACAAAGATTCAGGGTTGTTTTCCTTTCTGCATCGTGTTTTTTCCTTCCTCTTTGCTTATTTTCCAGGTTGCATGGTGAGATACTGAGCTTCCGAGTGCCTGAAAATCATTTCCAGGTTTTACCATATTGCAGTTAACCCTGGGCTGTGCGGTGGGCAGCAGAACCGGAGCTGGGCACTGGCCCTACAGCAAAGGCCTTTCTTTGGGAGTTTCTTTCTTTGTCATTTTGTTCTTCCTTGACGGCGTGGTGACATCGTGTCCCAGACACTCGCTGTTTTGGGGACCGGGCAGCGCGTTTTCGGCATCTCTGTCACTTGGTGTGCTTGCCAACTTGGCAGAGTGCTTTATAACTCCAGAGCTGGTTGCAGGGGCAGGAGGGCTGCGCTTTGGCAGAGCTGGGGAGGGCAGACCCCTTCCCACCTTCCCCCTTACGCCCCGGTCTGTGTCCAGCCCGGGGGCTGCCCGAAAAAAAGCCCTATGGAGGAGCATGACCTGCGACTGTGCTGCCTGCCTGGGCAAGGGCATTTTGTGAGAGCACCGAGCCTGGAGCCGCCCGTCACCGGTGGGGCGTGCGTGTGTGATTTGGTCTCTGGCCGAAACAATTTGCTTGCGTAGTCACAGGCAGCCGAACGGAGCAGCTGCCATTCAGAAAAAAGGCTGGGGGCTGCAGGCGGTAACTGTGCGGCTGGAAAGTTGCTTTACCCACCCTGTGCAGGGTCAAAGTGTGTTTCCGTGTGGGGATGCGGCTGCGGAGCCCTCCCCTGGGCTGGGAAATGATGTCTGCGGGCGTACCAAGACAGACTGCTCTAGCTTCCAGGACTCTGTGTTTGCTAAATGTTGCTGTTTTCAGTGGGTAGGAGTGGGGTGAAGGAGGTGAAATTTCAAACTGAGTCTTGACAGTTCTGTCCTGATAACTGCATTGAATTTCGGTCAGGCAGGACGGCAGCTGTATCTCATGGATGCGAGCAGGCTTATCTGTGTTTTACTCAAATTGCATTTGAAATCGGTACCGCGGGGACCAAAGCTGTGCCAGCCCTTCTGGCTGGGCTGGACTGACTGCCTGTCCTAGTGGTGTCCATACGAGGGGTTTAGGGACGTGCGGTTGTACACCAGTGCTGTGGCCGGTGTGTTGCGTGAAAGGGGCAGAGCAGTTTTGGCAGAAAATAAACCCCCTTGTGTTCAGTGTCATTGCAGTCGGAAACACCCGAACCGTCCGCATTTGACTTCTTGCTTCCCAGCCTTGAGCAGGACGAATCTAGTGCCACGGCAGTGTTTGCACAGTGGGGGCTTCATCCTGGTGATGCTTTGCTGGCTCATCTGCAAGTCTGACAGGAGCGGACCCGTGCCGCTCTGGCTTCTGCTGGGTGAGACGGCAGCCACCCCCACTGTGTCATCAGCTGACGGGTCTGCTCTTAATCCTGGGGTAATCCCCTCCTTTCAATAGGGACGGTATGGCAGCACCACACACTATCCATTTAGTAATAACTAAGCAGAAACTAGAGTTATTTCCAAGTCTTTCCTTATTCCAGCCATGTTGGGTCACGTCTTGAATTTGAGGCTAAGAGCGTTTTAACCCACGGTCGTGAGTCTCATCACGGGAGCTTTTCAGAGGTGGTTGCTGTGTTTAAGGTTTGCCTGAAACTTTTGATCTGTACTTTGAATGACAGTTTGAGGTTCAATTAGTCATATCTGCACGGAGGGAGGCGTCCCTATGTGCTGGCGTAATGATGTGAGTCTGGCTTCTGGAAGGAATACAATAAATATTCCGTGGGTTATCCGCTATAATGGAGCGAAATGCTGAAACCGTCATGCTCAGATGAAACACAGTAGTGACCCAAATCATGCTCAAATCACAAGTCAAGTCACTTGGAGTTGCATCCATTTTTCAGTGACTGATAACCACTGTCTTCAAATAACTGAGGAAATGGTCTGGAAATGTGTGTAATAGTTTGAATGGGGGTAAAAATGGGAAAATGCAGTGCCAGGTAGGCAGCTGCGCAGATGGAGCAGGTGGGCAGTCGAAGTGCAGCCCATGTGGCTCTCTCCAGCTGGAGGAGGTTTCTTCTCCAGCCCTGTCCCTGTCTGCCTGGTGAGCAGGATGAGGAGCTCCTCCTGGGGTGTGCATCCTGCTCCTCCTGGGATGGTGGTTTACTCTGAGATGCCTGTGTAGGGACTATCCTGATGGAGACTGGTCTGGTGCTGCGCAGGCGGTGACAGCCGCTCTGGTGGGTCAGCGTTCCTGGTTGCTTCTCTGGCTGCCTGATCCCCACCGCCTCCTCTGCATCCCTTCTTGGGGCTCCTGAGTTGACCATCGGTACTCCTCGGTGTAGGTTTGGGAGAGTGGGGGGAAGGAATGCTGCCTCCGCTATCAGAGTACACTAATTTCTCATTAAATGTAATTTAGCAGCTTATTCACCCTTAGATCACCGCTGCACGGGAGTGATGATTGAGCTGTTACGAATTGTGCACACTGATGCTCACACAGATCTCCTGAGGGCTCCTGCCTGATTCAGTCTGTCAGCGGGTGAGTGGCCTTGGGGGGTGACTCTGGCCTTGTGTGCATATGCCTTCTCTTCTCCCCTGGTCTGTGGGAGCTTCCTACAGCTCTCTACTCCTCCATCCTCTTTACTTACCATCGGTGTATCGCCACCTTGCTCTCTCTGCCCAAAATTCGGGTATCCAGAGCACCGGTGTGGCCTGCTGGAAAACCTGATGTGACCAGAGAGGATGCTTACGCCTCCTTTGTTCATTGCGCACTGGCAGAAGACGACCTTTTGGTCACTGGTGGAAGGGGAAGCGTTCCCGAAACTCAGCCCCACCTGAAGTTTTGTCTGTCGGTTTTCCTGAAGACGGAGCCTGCCAAGAGCCAAGGGCAGGCCCTGCAGTGTGTGAGGTGCAACTCTCTAACGCTCTGCCCCTTAGGATGAGATCAGCGAGGAGCTGGCACGTTGCACTGTGTCTGGAGACGTGAGGAAGTTCTGGGTTGTGTCACCGGCTGCTGTGTCGGGCTGTTGTGCCCTGGTGTCCCCAAACATGACTGTCCCCAAGTTTGTGGTGTCTCGCACCTCCGCCTCCTTCCTCTGCAGCTGGCAAGGGACCATGACCGCAGCCAACAGGAATGGCTGCAGGCGGGCACCAGCCTCCCTGGCCCATTGCTGCCGTGTCTCTGCCCTTCCACCTCCACTCAGGAAGGCCACTGAGTCTCCAGTCCACGGTCATCTCGCTGGGAAGGTGAATGAGGATGCACTATTTCCAGCTTGGACAGTTGCCTTTTAAAATCCAAAATTGCGGTAGTTGTATTGTTTTGAATTTTCATGAGAATATCGGTCTTGAGTTGAGCCAGGCAGATTAGCCTGTGGCTTGTCCAGCAACACTGGAGAGCTGAGACAAGACAGAGTCATCAGTGAAATCAGGTTGATCCTTGCTTCAGTCCGATGTACTGACAGCAGCGCGGGTCACGGCAAGCTGCAACACGAGAAAAAGAAAATACTGATCCTGGTGCGTTGTCGCGAGGCAAGGACAGTGGCAATCCCTGGCCGGGGAGCTGGCCCCGTGGCTCACCTGGCTCTGCAGCTCTGGGTCTGAGTTGCTGCTTAGGATTTTGCTTAGAGCAAAGCTGTGTGTGTTACCCAAACTGTGCTCCCCGGCACTGGGGGAGGAGCGTGGTGAGCTCCTGAACTTAAGACCGTGGAGATGTCAGTGAACGGTGTGCACTGTCATCCTCACATTGGGGAAGTGCAACTTGTCGCGCAGTCTTATTTCTAATTAGTTAGTAACAAAAGTTAGAGAGCCATCACCTTGTCTTAAGGGCAAAAATAAGTTAGAGGCTTATTCTGTGCTCTCACTTCTTTCCTGAATGTTAAGGATTCAGGAAAGATTTCTACTAAAATTAGTGCTGGTTGACAAATGGACCTTCAGTGTATAAGTTTTGGTGGGTTTTTGCATTGGCCAGACTTACTCGTAGGACATAAAGCACTACCTTAGGGTTACCTCTGCTCTTCAGAGGCATAGTTTCACATTAAGCTCAAGAACAGCTATTGAATTTGAGAGTGGATATTGCAGCAATGACATGCGTATTTATCGGGGTATCTGAGCGGGGTAGTTGGTATGGGATCCGCTTTGATGCAGAGCAACGTGGTGCTTCTCAGTTTGAACTGCAGCGAGTGGTGCTGGGAGAAGCAGGTGAAGCCCCTGCTGTGACACTAATGATCTTGTGGGATGATGGTTGAGATCCTGCCCTAAAAAAAGACCTGTGAGTGAAGGTCTGTGGACGTTTTGTGTGAGCGCGCGGTGATAGCGTTATATACGGTACATTTGGCTTTTCTGCTTGAGCTTTGTGGTCATGCAAAGAGCCCTTCCCAGGAGTGGGAGGTGTTTTGGTGTTGATGTAAGCTGGGGCAAACATTCCATTTGTTCCCTTTGTAATGGCCATGACCGTACCTGTTGCCCCAGCACGGTGCCTATTCTGAACCTCTCTGCTCCTAGATGGACGGCAGTCTGTCCTTCCCGCTGAGAGGCAGGTGGACTTGGGATGGTCCTGTTTCTGGTGGGTCCTGGGAAGCTGCAGCTGTGGTGCAGAGCTCTAGGGTGGACCTCACTGAGCCCCTTGAAGTCCTTTTCTACCCCTCATGCTGTGTCCCAGCAGGTTCAGGGAGTACAGAATGCTTACCTACCTTCACAGGTATTGTAAAATAGAGAAACAGACCTTTCTTTTCCAGTTTTTTTTCCACGTCCACCCTATTGACCCACCAGATCTCCCTCTGTTACTTCAGAAGGGCCTTTTGTGTGACCACAGTGACAGAAAGATGTTTCATCATTGCATCGAGTTGACTGCAGAAGGATGTGTGAGCACAGGCTTCTACGCCCTGATTTATGCACCGTGTGATTTGGAGACGATCATAAAACTTGTAAAAACTGCTCGTAGGAGGCGGGGAGCCGAGGTGCTCTTGTGTGGGGCTCACTCGCTTGCTTTAGGTTGACCAACTTGGCTGCTGGCGGGGGGAGCTTGATGGCTTCTGCTGAGGAGGAGGAGGAGAAGGTGCTGCTGTGCGTTGCCTGGATTCTCCGGAGCCCCACTGTCCCCCTGCCCAGCCAGGGGCTCACATTAATCGTCTGTATGCGGAGTCGGAGCTTTCTGTGGGGTGGAGGTGGAAGCGTGTTTGATCCGACAGAGGTTTCCTGCAAACAGTTTCAGAGAGCTGCACCGATGCCTGTGTCGCGTGCACATGGCTTTACAGAGGCCAGGTTGCGTGCCTCGCGTGTGCCCATCTGGGAATTTCCTTCTCCCCAGTGAAGATTACTCCTTATTTTACAGGTAAAGCTCTGTTCTTAAACTCCCGGACTGCCCTTAACTTCTCTAACTATTCTTAGCAAATTTATGTGTTTGCTCTTTTTTCTTAAGTTGGGCCGAGCAGTGACTTACATTAGGAAATCCTTGCTCTGAGTCGATATGCACCATATGAATTTTCCTTTTTAATCAGTCTCATTGTGGCCATTTTATTCGCGCTGAGTTTTGTGTTGGCAGAAGTTGTCTTCGAGATTCCCAAAAATCATGCTGTGCCAGTGGAGAAGGAGCTTCTGGACTTCAGAAGTGTGATTTGTACCCTCTCAATTTTGTCAATAGTGAGGTCCCATTTAGGAAGAGGAACTGGGGAACAGGGTTAGGGCAGGACACCCATCTGGGGCAGGACGCTACTCCTGATGTTCCTTGGCGAGACGTTGTAAGCAGGGTGTGTTTGGTAAGAGTTAATCTGAAATGCTTTTTTGCTGGTATTACGAATTACGGCCTTTCTTGGGAAGGGAGGACACTCTGCACAAGAATACTGTGGATTTAATAAACTTTGTGTTTGTTTTTTAAAATGAGACCTTATTTGGTAGATTAAGAAAATTATAATAATTTTATATGTGAGTCTGAAAACTTTAGCCATATTTAATTGCATTAACTTTTGTCATTCAGCACTAATGAGATCGCAAACATGCGAGAGAGATGTTAACGATTTGTTTTATGACTTTCTTGTGGTGATGCATATGTTATTAATTGGCTGCTGTGTTAATTATAACATCTAACTAATGACTTGAGTGACAAATAAACCCTGAGACTGACCTGTGTTCATACAGGATGAGGGGAGCCACGAGGCAAATGAAGACAAAACTTTTTTGAGATGTCGCTATCGTTAATGAAATCCGTTATCTGGAGGTGAAATATTGTTAAATAAATCTATTATCTGGAGGTGTAAAGTGGCTTGTGGAGCGGAGGGGGCTCACTCCAGCGATGGAGCTGCGGGTCCCGCAGCCCTCCTGACAGCCAGGACCTGGGTGAAGTTTTGAATGGCATGTTCATGTCTTTCCCGGAGTATGGAAATGCGCGTGGATCCGTCGGCTCTGCCTCTGCTTGAGCCTCCCCGGGCTCAGCACAAGCGGCCATCGCTCTGCTCGGTTGAGGGAGTGTGTCCACGCTGCCGGTGGGACTGCGGCTGCCAGCGCTGCTGGCTTTAAATCCAGGGAACACATGCAGCAGAGGTGTTGTGCACCGACTGCCGGGCAGCTGAGGTCCCGGCCGGGCTTATACAGACCCGGTGAAGTCCTTACTGTGCCCTGTTCTCTGCTGGCCCCACTTGGGTAGGTGGGAGAGCAAAGCTGAGAGCAGCACTGCTTTACAAATGCTCTCACCCTGTTGGGATACGGATGGGCAGTGTCCGCAGGGAGATGCCCTCTTCGGTCTGGGCAGGGCTTTGCTGGGAAAGAAGGAAGTAAGCAAGGAAAAGGAGCTAAGAAATAGCAAATGCTAGTCTGCCTGTTGGTTTTGACTTACGCAGTGTTTCAGCCCTAGAATACGTTCTTAAGATTTATATTTTTTTTTTTTAAAGCGGTTTAGTAGTGCTTTGCAGACTTTAGTTCTCTCCTTCTGAAGTGTGCAAACGTTAGAGATGGGAACGGATGCCAAAGGCTGAATTTCCTTGGCTTTACTGACCAGCAGCTTCGGGTGAAGTTCCGTTGTTCCTGGGACAGAAGCACAGCGATGCGCCAAAGCCAGCAGACACACTGCAGGAGTAGGCAGCCTGATGGAAAAAGCGTCCTTCGTCCGGGATCGGACGCATCGTGCTCATTGCAGCGAAGTGCCTACCGGGATTTCCTGGGACACAGCAGCTGGGGCAGCTATCTATATATGTGTGTGTTTATTTTTTAGGTCAACACCCCCAGTAATTTAAAGCCTTTTTCTGTTTATGACTTGGAGGCTTAGTCTGAACCTAATGCTGCAGCGATAAATTACCTGCCAGAGCATACCAAAAGCCATTTATTTACCCAGCTCATGTCTCTGCCAGCGGAGATCACTCGGAGGGCTCAGCTCGCCTGTGGGCGCCTGGGTGGCCACATTCACTGCCCCGTGGCGAGGAGGGGCTGAGTGTCTGGGATATTGCCCAAAAAAAAAGGACAGAAAATATCCACAGCCCCTTCTTTTGTCTCTCTGTGGGTGCTCCGGAGAGAAAAATGGGGTTTTGTGGCACCTAGGGGATTTTCAGTTGTTTTACCATGTGAAAAGTAACCTTCGAATGCTTTGCCTGTGTGACTGGGTACGTAGAGAAGAAATACAAAGCCCTCTGTCTTACTTGCTAATGAAAACGCTAGAACTCATTTAAAACGAATCTTTAAGAGGGAATGCTACCTGAGTTGGCAGTTTTTTCAGACTACTCAGCAGGTTTACAGTAATTTGCATAATTTTGTGTTTTGCTGTGCTAATGTAGATTATTTTGGTCTACCCTTTTGTACCACTACAGAGAAGAATCCTGAGCTGGGTATCTATTCATAGTCAGGAAAACTGCACATCCTGGAGGCTTTTACCTGCATTTTGATTTTTCCAGTTGCTTGGCTGCAGAGCAGAGGCTTTCCGGTGCCAGGACAGCTGGGACGTGAAGGGCTTGCCAGGAGCTGATCTGCCTGATGGTTGTTTTACTCTCCTTTTCAGTAAAGTCTGGTGTTAGTTTTCTTTCTGCTGCACTAGTTGGGTAGCTTGCTGCAACCTCAGGGTGGTCTGATGCAGGGAAAAGGTCTTTTCTTTCTGTTAAAGGACTGCTCGCTCCTCCATAGGCATGGAAAGGAGTTGCTGTGGCAGAAAATCGGTGCCGGAGCATATTGCAAGTGAAATGTGGTGGAACTTCCAAAGAGGCTGATGAGGTGATTCACTCGTTTTGAGTCTGCTGCTAATTCTTAGGGGATGGTCTCTGGAGATGGTTTTGCAAGGAACAAAGCTGTGCTGCTTTCTTTATTATGCATCTCTGCTTCATAATTTGTAAAACAGGCCCTGAAGAGCTTTTGTGGTTTAAAAAAAAAAAAATCAGGAAATTCTTTTTCCATGTGAAGTCCCAGTTTTTCTTCCCTGGAGAATTTATGCGACTGCTGATGAGGAGGAAAGCAGCCCTGAGAAACTGGTGGTGTGATCTTCTGCTGTGGCTCCGCTGGTAATTGCCCCAGACTGGCAAATCTGCCTTACAAGACTCCTCAGCTCCACCTCTGCTGCCTGTCCCTTCCTTGTGGCAGGCGTCTGTCTGTGGCCACGTTGAAACCTGTTCGAGAGACAGCGTATTTAAAATTGTTTGGGGCAGCGCACTTGGGAGGTTCACCCATGACAGAGAGCAGGCAAGGTGCTGGAGGGAAGGATGTCAGGAGCCTCCTAAATTGTCTTTGCTGCCAGAAAAGCTGTAACGTGGAGCCTTGCTGTATCCTGTATCCAACTGCTTAAAAATCGAGGTGTTTTGGTTACTGTTAATATGTGCTTTTACTCTGATTATGCTTTGGGAAGGGAGCAGGGAAGACAAGCTCTCCCGCAGAAGGCGTTCCCCAGACACCCACGTGCAGCCCACACCACCAAATGTGATGTTGCTGCAGCGGAGATGGTGAAATAGTTGATTTTTGAGGCCAGTTTACCTGCTACCGCTCCACAGACTGATGCTATAGAAAAATAAAAATGAAATTGTTTGTGAGGTTGTCTGGTGAAAGCCTGGCTGGGTTGTTTCTGTGCCCCGAGGCTCTTGTCTTGTCCCACTCAAGGCAGCTGAGAGGCTGGTTCCTGCAAGTCGTGAAGCTTGTGCTCTGCTCGTCCTGAAACATCTCCCTGGGCTTTTGTCTGCCAGTTCCTGCCCCCGGCTGCCTCCTTGGTCCTGCTCCTGCTGGCACGAGCGTTTCTGAGTTTGTCCTGCTTTGCAGTCCGTTCTCCTGTCCCGGCAGTGGAGCTGCGAGAAAGATGTCTGGGAGCATCTCCAGAAGTTACCCGAGAAACATCCCAGTCTCGTCATTTGGAAAGTCACCAGTGCAAGCTGAGCCTAAGCTGGAATATGCTATCATTAAAATAATGAAAATCCAAACGCTGGATTTGAAAAAAGGGTCTGCAGGCCTGGAGCTGAACTTCTCCGCAGGAAGACAGCATGACGGTTTTACCTTACGAATTAGCAGTAAACCTGCCTGCTTCTGGTAACTAGGTACATTATTTATCAAATTGGCTGGAGGCAACACTGTGATGGTACAAGTCCGATACCTTCAGTTTATAATCTTGCTTCCTTGTTTCCTCTGTAAGCGCATTCTCTGTTTTAACCTTAGCCAACGCATGCTGAAGTCGTGCGTGAACACTTGTGGAATGGATTTTCCACCACGATTTAACCGCTAGGACAAGTGTAAGACCTCTTAACCCTGCGGATCCGTGCCCTGCTCCGGGCAGGTGGTACCTGCAGCAGTGCAGCTCCGATTCCCTGGCTCCTGGCGTTTCACACACCTATAGATCTTACCTGCACTGCGACTGCCCACAGCCGCCAGAAACTAAACTGGCCAATATAATCATAGAATGGTTCGGGTTAGAAGAGACCTTAGAGATCATCAAGTTCCAAACCTCCTGCCATGGGCAGGGACACCTCCAGGTCCAAGATGGATAAAAAGGGAAGCAATTGTTTTTTAAAATCACTGAGCAGGAAGCCTTCTATTTAAGTGGTGAATCTTGCTTTTCCTTGAGGATTCTTGTTTTCTTAGAGTTTTGCTCTCATTTTTTTTATAACAAGTGGGACAGGTTGATTTTACAGCTGCAAGTATTTTGCAGGATATTGTTGCTAGTCCTTCTGACAACTGAAAGGATCCAATATTTTGGTTGATATTTATTTGAGTCTGTAGCATAAGTTTCTAGATTTGAAGTCTTGTTTTTGTTTATTTGCTAGAAAACAGTGATTGATTTTTTT
>VYZM01013917.1:32441-61158 GCA_013398915.1 Dromas ardeola | reverse complement strand
TTTTTTTTTTTAATTAAAAGATTATTTTGTGCTCTTGATTTCTGCCAGTTGTTTTTGGATGAAAAGTGGAATTCAGCTTTGTGGGGAAAACTGGCATCACAGTTCTTAGTCACAAAACCTCCTGAGCATGATGGGTATATTCTGCATTCAACCCCAGTACATCAGTATGCAAAGGAAGGCAGTAATTTGTTGCTTTGTCTGCTAACAGCGGTGATTCGGGTTTCTGCATACGCCAGCCAGAAGCTTTCAGAATACCCTGGGTTCTTCATACAGGCTGAGGTCTACCTGTCCCGCTGCAGCTGCAGAAAACCCTGCTTGGTGTCTGGCTGCTGCTGGAACTTGTCTTCGCATCCCTCAGCTTGAGGGTGCCCTGTCTCGGCTGTTTTCTGCATCGTGGTTTGGGGGAGTGAAAGCCGCCTTCTGTTCTCATCTGAATAAAAAGTATATTCTTTCACTTAAGGCAGGCCCAGCAGCAATCAAAACAAAATATTTTCTACACAATAAACAGAACTGCTGACAAATGGGGTGATGTAAATGCCAAGCGCGCTTCATTTTAGAGACTGCTGTAAGGACAACGCCGCAGTGTCGGACTGAACCATTGGGCTTCAACCGAGCAACACAGTCAAACATCCCCCTCCCATCTTCACTGTATTTAAAAGGGGTAGCCTTCTAAAGGCATGAAAATTTGCAGAGGGACTATTAGTATGGCATTACTTTTTAAACAAATACATATAGTTAATTTAGCTCTATGGCAATATAGTATAAACTTCATCTGTTTTACTCGGGCTTCTTTCAGAGGAGGAGGCGTTGGGGGTGGGGGAATGATCCCAATGCCTTCCTTGTCTGGCTTCCCCTTACAAACTCTGTTACAATTAAACTAAGACTGAGGGTCTCAAGTGTCTTTAGTGTGGAGTTCCTCACACCTATTGGCCTTATGGATGCTCTAAAAGAATTGATTGAAGTGGTTAATCTTACCTAAACAGAGGGGTGCACATCAGGGATGGCAAGCTTGAAATCTAATGATGTGCCCTGCAATTTAAATGTGGATTAATGTTTACAATGGTAATGCCTTGAACGCCTAATGAATTTACCACCAATATTTTCTGCTCATCCAGCATCCTGATAGGAAGGGCTGTTACAATGGGTACCCTGGAGTCCTGGCGCAGAGGGGGGGTCCCATGAATCCAGTGGGAAACTGGTGTGGGTGGGTGGTCTAACTCTGCAGCCAGTGGTGGGCCACCAGGTCCTCTTAAACCCTGATAATAAGGAGGGGTAGGAAAGTAAACTATCTCAGAAATAGCTTTTCTTTTCCTGAGCATGTAATGCAAGAGGCTGGAAAGCTGTAGGCAGTTTCTGATATAATGAGAAACGGACGGAGGAAGTGTCGATTAAGGCAAATATGACTGTGCTAATATCTGCCACTTCACAGCTGTGGGGTTTTTTTCCCCCAAAGCTTATAAAAACCTTATAAATTGGGTTTATGAGCCTGGTGTGTCTATTAAACACTGAAGAGTAGCAGTTAATGGTGGTTTTGCCATTGTTTGTGATTCCTGTTTGGCAGCTATAGCGGAAGGGATTACCTTTTGCTGGCTCCCAAAAAGAAAGGGTGGCGGAGGTGAGCGGGGACCGACCCCTGGGGCTGCGGGTGGCCCCGTGCAGTGCCCGGGATGAAGGTTGCTGGAGGGGAATGAGACTCCGATGTCTGAACCGTGGGCTCCGTCTGTTTGCACCAGCTGTGTTTAACTTCCTGTGCTTCTCCTCTCTGTTGTCAGGCATCCAGCACCGGCACCAGGATGAGCGTGGAAGCGGGCAGCAAGCCCCTCAAGGTGGGCTCCAGAGTCGAAGTCATCGGGAAAGGGCACCGCGGTACCGTGGCTTATGTTGGCGCCACCCTGTTTGCTACGGGAAAGTGGGTTGGTGTCATCCTGGATGAAGCAAAGGGCAAGAACGACGGGACCGTGCAGGGCAGGAAATACTTCACCTGTGAAGAAAACCACGGCATCTTTGTGCGGCAGTCACAGGTACGTCTGTGTACAGCAGTACAGGTTTCGTCTGCTTGCTGGGCTTGTCTTGGGTGTGCATGGCTCATGGGCTGCTTGGTTAGATAGAGGAAAATGACCCTTTGCACCCAGGTGGGGAGAGATAAAAGAAGTTTCCTTCGCTCCCAGAGTGAGTGATGTTTCTGGCACTTTCCATGTTCCATCGTAAGAGGGAACAGAAACAGCTCCGAGCGCAGACAGAAGCCTCGCCTGAAGGCTGGGCTCCTACCAGAGCTGGGGTTTGTTCCAACCTGACACGCAGCTTCTCTGAGCCTTTCGTGGAGTGGCTTGGTTAGCCCAGTTTACGGGATCATCGTGAAATATGTTCAGATGAATTGGGTGAAAAAAAGTTTGGTGAATTCCAGAGAGCATGGAATGGTTTGATTTTGCCTCCAAAATGAAAAGTAAAATCTGCCGGTTCTCTGCTGCCTCAGAGTTATTGGCTGCATCATCTGTAGCTGATGAAGTTTGGGACCAATATCTGGGTGTTTACCTGGAAGTAAAGTCGGAGAATTTTAATTGAAGAGTGTTTACCTTAAAGTATATAAAATATGTGACTTGGGTTTAGTTGTTGAGATTTTCTCTTGCTGTTTTATAGGTAGGAACCAGGAGCTTGGTTATGTACAAAAAAGTCTCTTGCATTTTAATTTCTTCTGTGTAATCTTCATCAGCACGAGCATAGCAAAATGACACTTGTCTTGAGTCCCACAGGTCGATGTGCTCCAAGCAGGATATCTTGGTGAGAAACATTCAGCTGCTTTTCTCCTTTCTTGGCACAAAATGACTGTTTTAATTTCCACCCTGCAGCATCTCAGCAGCAGAACATTGTAGAGCGCTCTGTTCCACTCCCACACACCCTCCTGCTGCCCCACTGGCCGTGGTGACTGGCTTCCCGGACGTTGGCAGTGGGTGACTGAGGAAGGATGGGGGAAGCTGAACACGAAATAAGGGGTTTTAGGAGCGGGGGTCCTGGGGTGGATCTCAGCATCCTCTGTCCTGGCCATCAGAAGGGCCTTTAGTTCACACGTGGTCAGGGGGTGCAGTAACAGTTCACTGATGAGAGGTGACGGTCCATCGCTCAGCCTGGCCTGGCCTGCCAGCTGGAAAAGCAAACACAGAGGCTTACAATCAAAAGTTTTGATCTGCAGGACCGGAATGCGCAGCTCTCAGAGCGGGTAGCTGGAGAGCAGCTCAGCACACAGGGCAGCCTCTTGGCAGGTCTCTGCCCATCCAGCACTTGTGAAATAAAATCGCAGTGCTGGCAGACCAGGGGAGGAATATGCAGGCAGTTACTGTGCTCCAGGTGTAGCGTGGCCCTCTGCACCCGTCGGACATCTGGTGATGTGCAGTGGTACATGTGTCCCACGGTGCTGGTGTGGGCAGGTCAGTGTTGACGTGCTTGCTCGGGGCCTTCAGATGAGTTTCCATCTCATCTGCTGGTGACGGCAGGGTGGCGGTGCAGAGGTTCCTGTGTATAGCTTTGCACTGGGGTATTTGGAGGCCCGATTGAAGGGTGCTCTGTGGTGTCTTCTCCTGGAACTCAAAACCTGCTGGGTTGCAGGAGCCAGCCCGAGGGAGCCGTGTGCAGGAGGGCTGAGGCTCATTGCAGGGTCCGACAGCCGCCTCTCACTGCATTTCCCCTTCCTCACTTCGGTTTTGAAATGGTTTGGGTCTTTCTCGTGTGTCCTCAACTGAGGAGCACACAGTTTGCTCAAAAATAAGCTGCTTTTCCACGGTGATGGTAAGTCGTTTCTCTGCCCACTCTTCCCTGCGAAGAGCAAATCCCTGGTGTGTGTGTGCGGAGAAGATGCGCCAGTGCCAGAAGCACTCACCATCTCTCTGAAACTGTGAAAGGTGAACTCGGTGAGCACAGGGGAGCGCAGTCTTTGAGGACCATATCCAGCATGGATTGCAAATTGCAGCAATTCCTGTCCTTGCCTTGTTCAGCAGCTGCCGAACAGGCGCAGGGCCACAGCTCTGTCTTCTCCAGCCTTTTTCTCTCAAGCTCTTACTGCAGAGCGCAGCTTCCCAGAGGGCTTCCAGCATGAGGGCTTAGCGAGCCCGTGAGTCAGCCTGCACCAAAACAGAAGACCAGCAGAGGCAGTGGAGAAAGCTGCCCAGGGTATCTGCGGCCTGTCACTTAAGTGACCATTACGGTTTAGGCATTAATTTTTCAAGAAACGGGTTTAAGATAGAAATGGAAAATGGCAGGATTCCCTTTCAGCAGAGTTAATGCTCTGCGTGTGCTCTCCCCTGTAAATCTGTCTGCTGCTTCCTCCCATATTTCATTGCTAGGTCTCCCCAGCATAGCGGGTGGCTTTCCTGTGGTTATACACGGTGCCAGACCACTGAATGTCAATAATAAATCATTTTTTCTCGGGGGAAAATGATTTGTAAACGAGAAATGTTTTTCTCATTGCTTATGAAGCAGATCACCTGCATCAATACAAGCACATCTCCTTAAACGCACGTAAAGTGTTTTTTAAGAATTTCCAAGATAAGTAACTTTCTGTTCTCCCCTCCACTTAAAAACATATCTCAAAAAATAAGCACCAGTCATACCAGCATCAACAAAGCCTGGCAATATTCTTTTAATTTATTGTGGAGCTTTAAAAATGCACTGATGGGAAAATTTCAAAGATTGAAAGATTTGAGCTGGGCTTGTGTTGGCTTGCTGTGCGGAGGGTGGGTGCCATGCCAGGAAGGGGCTGCGGGGGAGGGCTGTTTTATCTCTGCTTCTGACCATCCCTTCCCTGCTTGTTTTCCAGTTGGCAGAGGGCTGGAGCACTCTTTTGAGCAGCTGGGTCAACACAGACAGGCATTTCCGACGAAGTGTTTGCTCGTTATCTTTTGGCAACCTTAACATTTTGCCTGCCTGGGATTTGTATTCGGGCTAGTGATTTTGAACATGAGTATTCTTTTATGGTGTGTGGAAACATTATCATTGATTTTGACACCAAGTGGAGCTGCTTTTCTGCTCCTGCTTGGCAGAGGAGCTCATCAGCTTAAATCTGCTTCTGCAGCACGTCTTGTATGTTGTTGCACTTCCCCAGTCTAACCCAGAAGCAAGCCCTGTTCTGTTTTCCTGCCGCCTTCTTGTCGTTAGCCATTTCCCAGTAAGTCTGAGTCATACCTGGTGGAAAACCCCAAGACCTCTCAAAATCCCACCCTCCGTTTGGATAAACCCCTCTGCATGACCTGGTGCAGCAGATCCTCCAGGATCCTGTTTCCATAGTCTCCTTGGGTCTGGTTTTGTCATTCTGCTGTATTTAGTAAACATTATGAAAATCTGTGCATTGTCAAGTTACTCTGAACATCGGGTGCTGCAGTGTCAGAGACCCGCTTTCAGCATGATCCGAGGGGCACTTGCCTTGTCCTCATTTTTAAAACTGTGGTTTGAGTATTCTCAGCGTTGGTGCAGCTGTCATGATTTCTGTGGCATAATTTTGCTCAGTCTCTCTCTTCTTTTAGCTTAAGAATATGTTTCTGGTACTTGGGCATCTTCCCAAAATAGAAACTGTGACTGGCAGGTTTACAGGTTATTTTTATTTTTAAACCGAACTCCCAGGTTTTCATGGAAGGGATAGGGTAAATACCTGTCAGGAACAATTCTGGAGGTGTTAATCTTCTAAGGTGAAGGGGTGGTTCTCAAGAAGTAGTCTAATCCTTTCCAGCGTTATTTTCTGTATTTATCAGGCAAAAATGTGTGCAAAAATAGTTAATAAAGAGATAGCCTTAAACCCTTCAACCCTTAGATAGCTTAACATGGCTCAGGCCTGAAAGTATTCCTCTGTGTGCTTTCTGGGGTTCCCTAGAGAGCCGGGCAGCTTTCAGATTAAAAAACCAAAACAAACCCTCCTCTGTTGGCTGTGTTGCATTTTGAGTCACTGAAGTTCTCTGTTTCAGAGAAAAGCAGTTTTCCTTATGAAGAGAAAGAAGACTTTTGAAATAATTTTTCCTAAGACAACACACAGAAAAATAAAAAATGAGCTTTCTGTCAAGTGTCGGTAACTTAAAATAACTGTCAGACCAAGGTTCATGAGCTGATTGCAGCGCAGGGTGATCGTGGGGCTGTTCAAGATGTTCTGGGCTGTCGGATCCTGAGTTTTGACTTTATTTTTTCCTTACGTGAATACTCTGTATTCCTTGTGCGAATAAAGAATATTTTGCTGTTTTCAGGAAGCCTGTGGAAGGGGGATGGTTGGATAGCTGAGCTTGGATGACTAAATTAAAAATCTTTGCAAAAAAAAAATAATGCAGTGTGTACTGTTTAAATCTGCTGCCAAAAATGGACCTGTTACCTCATCACATTCTGTTTATGGTTTGGGTTGGTTTTTTTTGTAATAATAGTTGTTATACTTTTTCCCAGATCCAGGTCTTTGAAGATGGAGCTGATACAACATCCCCAGAAACACCAGAATCTGCTGCCTTGAAAGTCCCCAAAAGAGGTACGGCTGGTCCGTTTTGCACCGAAACTTTGCATCGCCCTTGGTCTGGACCAGATGAGGTTCCACTGCCGAATGTGTGTCAGGGGTCCATGTACTGGGGAGGTGGGCGCCAGCTGCCAAGGGGTGATAGCAGGTATTCCCAGGGCTCTGTCCCTGGTTTGGGTACATGGTCACCCCCCTCCAGCTCATCCACCTCTCCCATTGTCCTCTCTGCAAGGTCCTATGTAGTCTTTGGGGATCACAGAAGGAAGAACGGCATGGAAAAGTTGCTCCAGGCAGCTCTGTCCTTACCATGAAAGTCTCTCTGGTGGGAAATCCTTCCTGGAGTGGTGGGCACATGGAAGTAAGACTTGAACTGCTCTGATGCTGTGAAATTGCAGCTTACAGGTCCACTAGCCACTCGAGGCTGTGCCTCTTTCCCACCTCTCTGGTAGTGAATGCTTTCTGCTCGGCGTTGAGCGTTCCTTCTGCTTTTCCCCTTGTCAAGCTGCTCCGCAGTAGCTTGCTTTGTTTGGTACCTCGTGGGTTGCTCTTTTTTCCCTTCTGACAGGCTTGCCTCCTGTTGAGGTCTGTTATTGCTGGGTAATTATTCAGTGGTACACTTAGGGATCCTAGGAGCTTGTGGAAAAAGCTCCGATAGCTTCCTGTCCTGGATGGCCTGTCAGCAGTGTGTGCCAAGTTGGCGATTTCTTGTGAGTGAAGCATTTGTTGAACACATGCTTAGCGGTTCAGTTTTGTTGTTGGTTTTTCCCCTCTCCTGTCCAGTAGAAATTAAAATTCCCCTTCACTTGGCAAAATGAAATCTACCCTTCAGCTGCATGAAACATGCACAAAGGCATCAGAAGGGGGGTGAGATGATTAGCCCAAGGAGGGGGGGATGTTCCCGTGAGACGTTAATTTTGCCCGTCCCATGAGTGGAAGGACAATTTGAATTGGTATTCAAGTCCCTTGGCGTTCTGCCTTCACCTTCTCCTGAAGGGAGCTCCAGGCTCCAACAGCTCACTGCCGCTGCGGAGAGCTTGGGTTTGGCACAACCCGGCCACTTTAATTCATCTCTGCTTTGGATCCTCCAATTAGCATGTGCAACTGAACAGAGAAGTATTTAAAGCAAGCCAGTTTTAATTTAGGGGTGAGGGTTTAATGCAAAAAAATGGAAATTTTTCTGCTTAGTATACTAGTCCAAATGTTGGGTTTTTTTTCCAGAGTGCAAGAAAGCCCAGTCCTTTGTGTGCAACTTCAGCCTGTTCTTTTTATGTCCTTGATATTAACAGTCAATGAAAATATTCCTTAATGTTTATATGATCTTTTCACTCTTTCTCACTTCAGACTTCCCAGCTGAAAAATCAGTTTCCCTTGTTACGATTCTGTACTTGTTTAGGGGAAGGTGCTCGTGTGGAGCCGTGCAAGGGTTTTTCCCCCGCTGCTCCTGTAGGTCTGGGCTTTCTGAATGTGGGTTAGTGGACATCATCCCTTTGAGTGCTGAACCTGTGCAAAAGCCACAAGCCTTCCAGCGCTGGGAGTCTGCTGTCACTTTCTTCCTCCCTCAGTTATTAGGAGCAAGGAAGAAAAGACAAGTGCCCTTTAGACCCTCACTTAAAGTCTTGAGAATCCAATAGCAACTGATGCTTCCTTGAGCCGGCAGACGGGAACATAGAGACCAGAAATACATTAACTACATGGAGACAAGGTAGCTTTAAGAAAAGCAACAAACCAAACCTCTGGGTGTAGCATGGCTCTTCAGCAAATGTTGCTGTCTTTTAATTTCACTACATCTCTCTGTGTCCATCTGAAGAATCTTTAAATCCTGTGCCATCTCCCCTCGCATTATGTGGAAGTCTTTCCAAAGCTCTAATCTCTGCTGTCTACTGCAGAGTTGTCTCTGGTTCTTTTAAAACCTTTGTCTGGAGCAACCAGCAGTAGCTGCGGCATCCGGAGGTGTACGGCTGCTTACTCACAGCACACCGCTGTGATATTTTCAGCGCTGTCTCTCCTTTCTCGGTACACTCTGAAGTTTGTTGTTGCTGCCCAGCAGCGTTCACCAAACTTCTGCGGTGATGCTCTGGCCCCTTTTCCCCAGCTGCTAGTTCTCCCACTCAAATAGAGAAATGAATAACACACAAGCAGTTCAGGTTTCCCCTCCTGGTGTGCAGCGTCAGCATTGGTTCCTCTGCCTCCTGCTCTCAGAGCCCGTTTCAGGGCAGGAGCCCATGAACACCATGCAGGAGGGGAAACGAGTGCATTTAGCTCAAAGTTTGGGGTTTGCAGGATGGGTGTCACCAGCGTTTTCCACTGCTGTCTGCAGGCAGCAGCGCGGCTGGCCTTGGGTACCACAAAGTTGACACTTGTACTGTGGGGGGGAGCGTTGCCTGCGGGGATGGGAGCTGGAGTCGGTCGTTGATGGTTGAACTGATGAGCCAAGGGGCCGAGGCAGAGCAGCGCCGGGTCGGGACAGGCAGCAGGGGCACTGGCCAGGTCCCAGGGTGCCAGCTCCCTCGGGGTCCTGCGGTGGGAGGAGAGGGAGCCTGGGCACGCAGGTTCGGTTGTTGGCTGCGATGCTGCTTGGTAGGGATGGAGGTGCTGGGATGCGGCTGCTTGCCAGGAGTTTCCATGGAAACGGCAGTGCTGGCTGCTGCAGTCTGACTGCGGTGGGTGACGCAGAGATTGCTCTTCCCATAGATCCAGCACCTTCCTCTCCCAGACTTGCAGAGGTGTGAGGTACAAGGTGGAGGTGGCTCCTGGTTTTTTTTTATTTATGAGGCGCTCCTGCAGCATTTGCTGTTGGGGTGATCAGTGCCACAGTTGGAAAATTTCCCTGGTGGAATTGCAGCTGGGAGAGGAAGGGGACAAGCAGCTCCTGTGGCTGTGAGTTGCTTGTGGACCTACCAGACATCCAGAAATGGAGCAAAGGATGTAATTTAGACAAACCTGCTAAATGCAGTGGTTACCTTCATCTCCGATGCACCTAAGCCTGGATCATGCAATCTGTTTCCTCCACACTCATGTATGTGGCACTCATTGTGCTGTCCAGCTGTGCACACCGATAATCCAGAGAACGAGGGAAAATGCTGAATTTGGGGGGTGGGTTTGTTTGAGCAGTGGGGTCTAGCCCGGTGCTGACATCTGACGTCCTGCTGTAATGGCCAGACTCTGTGGCGTTGTGCTCCATCAGCCCTCTGTTAGGATGATAAAAAGGGAGCACCTCGTAACAGCCGGCACCCCACAAGTTTAGCGACCTGGGGAAGGCCAGTGGCTGAATTGTCGGCAGATGTTCCTGGTGGCCGCCTGTGCTGCGGGAGGTTTGCTCTCGGAGAAGCAGGAAGGACCAGTCTGCTGAGCTTGAGACCTCTTAGGGCTGTGGATGCTCTGCTCAGGGAGGGGACGCGCAGGGTTCCCTGGGCTGAGGCGGAGAGCAGAGGGAGCAGAGCTGTAGCCGGTTGGTTTGGGAGTGTCTCTTGAGTGGTCCCTTGTACATAAACTTCATGCGTATTCAGATTCCTGATCGCATACACACCGGGATGGAAACCTTTTATTTTGCTGTGTGAAGTAAATGGTCTCTGGACCTGTATTTCTGTTGATACTCGCATTAGATTCTCATTTGGAATCCGGCTGATTAGATGTTGTGGTATGGACCACTAGACTGCCGTGTGTTTCCCATAGAGAGAGTTCTCTGAAGGTGACTCAGGATTCTCTGAATTGCAGTAATTTAACTCAAGAAAAGCAGCATAGCCTGACCTAGTTCTGACGTGTGTGTCTGAATGCGTGGCTTTCTCAAACGGTGCCAACGGGTCTAATAAGGGAGTCCCTGTTCCTCCAAACCCGTACCCCATTGTACCACCGTTTCCTGGTTTATCCTGGTCTCTGCTTCGCGCTCACTTCCCTAAGAACACCCACAAATGGTCCTTTCAGCGTGCCTCGATGCTTGCTGGACTACAGAGATACTTGGTATGCGGGTGAGGCCAGAGGTGTCCTTTGGGACAAAGCTCATGGTTCTCTTTCTGTTTTTCTTTACAGATTCCCTGGATGCTGCCAAAGCCAGCAAACTGGTGAGTGCTGAGCCCGTGACTCTGCAGGCTGCTGAAACAAATTCACTTTGCAGCGTAAGATTAGTGGAAGAGGCAGACTTGCACATGCCACTCCTACTGACTTTTCATTAACTTCTATCACCCCTCTAAAAGCTCCATTTTTCAGCCCTGCAGGAGCAGCACGTGGAAACACACACATACACAAAACACACAGAAAGGACAGAGGTTTGCCTGTCTCTTAGTTAGCCCTTTTCAGTTCAGCGCTCTATAATAAAAATGCCCATGGTAAAGTGCATTTCTACTGGAACCCATGGGAAACAAGGCCGTATAAAAAGTAATTTTCACCTAATGACCAGAAATCAGTAAGTTACTGAGGAATAAAACCCCAGTACAGTTTCCTGTATTACACGTTTTAATCTAATTTCAATCAATGTTGCAACATTCACGCCCTGCCTGCCTCTTGGCTGTGTTCCTTTAAATAATGACCCATGCATCCCACAGGAAGAGCATATTCCTCGGGGTATTTGAAGTTAGCTTTCTCTGGCTTACACATTTGGCTTACAGAGAAACGGTGTAAACTTCTGAGTAACTTTATCCAGGAATCTCAATGGCTCTTGAGGTATAAATGGGTATGTGTTGTATCCAAATGTGATGGGTATTTCCTAAGGAACAGAAAGTAGGAGCAGGTACTTACTTTCAAACACTTTTGACCCCCAGACAAGCACAATTAAATAGATACTTAAGGTTAAAACTACAAAAATGGCCATGCACATATATAGCTACTGAGGAATCTGTGGTGGTGCTGGGGACACAGTGGGTTTGGTTTGTGTGTGCTTTGGGATAGAAGCTGGATGTTTCTCAGGCACGAACTGGTTCCTCTTGTGTGTAGGCAGCTGTGGAAAAGAAAACAGCTTATCTGGAGGTAAGGGGCTTCTCCATATTGCTCTCTTGTATGTGTGACACCTGCGGTTCTGTGTTAGGGCAGTTTGCAAGCCCAGTCTCCTGCGTTGAAGTTTCAGATAATTACTGGGAGTGGGAAAACTTTCTCCCACCTTGATGCAGAGCCGTATGTGGGTCCTGGTCAGGCTGTTGCGGTGTCAGGATCTGGCCACAGCTGGAAATGGGTGATGGACCAGCATTTTGAGGTGCTCTGGGGGTTGATAGATACCTAGGGGGCTGTGCCTTGCCTGCACTCTGTGTCAGGCTGAGTGCCAGAGTAGAGGGTGGAGAAGAAATCTCCCACCTCACATTAGAGGGATTTAGCAGATTTGCAGGGGGTGCCTTTTTCTGCTGAGGGGAGCACGACTTACCTACCGGCGTGTCTGGTCTGATTGGCCTTTTCCATTCCAGGACCTCTGGCAGTGGCGGCATCTTCCCCTTGTGTTCTCTGCCTGTGATGCATAACATTTAGTTTCCTGCTTTAATTATACACTGGAATTAATGTGTGAGTTGCTAGGTGAAACTGAGCGGTGCGCCTTGTAAAGGAGGTCAGACCAGACCACCCTTCCTCAAAGTAAAGGCTGCAGAAGGGAGTTGTGAAGCGTCGCAAGAAAAATTTCAAAATTGTTTCAGAACATTTGTAATGAAAGACAAATAAAATATTTATGAAGTGGAAAAAAACCCTTAGAGTTCATGAAATCAGGATGCTAAAATAGTAATCGTTCTCTAAATCCTTTATGCTGCTCACATTCTGAGAAGGTTGCAGGCAGGAAAGGAGATGAAACAAAAGGGTTCGCACCCAGAAGGTTTAAGAAACACCAGACTAAATATCTGATGGTACCTTCTGGCTGTAAGCGTCATAATTTTTTTCTTTTTTTTTGCATAAGAGGTTGAGAATTTGATGCTGGCCACTGTTGGAAGCAAAATGTTTTGGTAGATGGAGCTCCGTGCTCTTCTGGGCTGGGGATGCTGCTGCTTGACACGCTGCTGTGCTCTGGGGTGTTTGGTCTGATTTGTCACTATGGAAAATGCTAGAGTTCAAAATTAACGTCCTGCCACCTTTTAAATACTGGTGGTGGTGTGACAGGCTCCTGAAGGTAACTTGAGTGATGCCGCTGTGATGGGCATACGCAGATTTGTCTTCTGCCTCCTGTGTTAGAAACAGGCGAATTTGGGCGTTGGCGTTTGCCTTCCTGGATTACACAGGAATCTGCCGCACAGAAACATGGAAATCAGGTGAAAGACAAATGCTCGGAGCCACTTGCCCAGTATCTCAGCCCAAACAGGTATCTTTGTTCTGTTGAATGTGCAGCTGGCAGGCTGGATGGCTGTCG
Organism: Dromas ardeola; assembly: GCA_013398915.1. NCBI lineage: Eukaryota > Metazoa > Chordata > Aves > Charadriiformes > Dromadidae > Dromas > Dromas ardeola. The sequence goes on along the minus strand of VYZM01013917.1, from coordinate 48,376 downwards.
AACGCAGGATCCGCAGAGCGGGTTGGGCTTGGTCCTGCAGGACTTCGGTCATTTACATGCTGACACCGTGAAGGGTCCCAGTCTCCTGCGAGCAAGTCTGATCAAACACAAGAGTCTGGCTTCGAGCCAGGGTAACAGCACGCTGCAGAAGGGAACAAAAGCAACTGCTGCCTCTTGAGGAGGCAGAGACACCGCTTCTCCCAGAGAGCCTGAAGCGGTGGGAGCCAAACGAATGCCTGGGGCACAATTTTACCTCGTGCAAAGCCTGAGCTCCAGGGCAAGCATTCTCCAGCATCACTTGTCGTCTGGACCTATTGAAGGGTGCTGAGGTGGTTTGCTGAAGGTGGTGCTGGAATGGTTTGTGGTCCAAGCAGCAAGGGGCTGCGGAGGTTAGTGTGAGTTGCTCCTGTCTTGTGGTGGGTGAAGCCCTCTGTGTGCAGGCTGTGGCGTTAGCAGAGCCTGAGCAACCAGGAGCGGAGAACTTCATGGTAGTGTGGCAGCACCTGTCCCTCCCCAAGAAGAGCTATCCCCTGACCCTTGAAAACTGGCTCTCCAGACCCCGAGGCGGCTGTAGGAGAGTGCTGCAGTTGGCTGTGGTCCTGTCAATCCTTTTTTGCCATATCCATGTATGTGTTGCCTTGACTACGTGGTGACCATTGTCACGGTTTGTCTAAGGAAGAGCTGCTATTTTCTGAGAGTAAAACCTCTGCTGTGCAGTATTTTGGGCGCTTTCCGTCTTGAATGTGTACTTAACTGGTGCAAAGGGTGTGTCTTCTGTGCTACTGCATCCTGTTCTCTGAGACTAGAAATTCATCCAAGACCTCTTCGTTTCCTTGGACGCTCCTGAAGGCCAGCTTTCCTGCATCAGCCCCTTGGGAGGCTGCAGGCACTGCTGTGTGCAGTGCAGGAGCATGACTTTCTGGAAGCTGCTGCGGCTCATGGGCAGGTTGCCATTTTCTGGGTGCAAAACCCACAGAAATCCTCCTAAGGAGGACCTCTTATTTCACTGGCCCTTCCCTAGCTGCCGTTGGTTGTTCCCACCTCTACTCAGAAGGGCAGGGTATTGAGTTGGGGGCCATCGTGGCAGTTGTCGTCAGCTCTGTGTTTGCATCTTCTGAGAAAGGTGTCCAAGAAAAACGAGCAAAGTCACAGTGCGTTTTGTTGGGCGTTTGGCTGGCTGGAGAAGGCGTTCAGCAGATGAGGCTGGCCTGTGCAGACGGGGAGTCTCACTGATATGAAGATGATAAAGGCTTTGCAAGAAGGCGGCGTAGAGGTACCACCAGATCTGGCCTGGGTTCTCCTACTCTCCTAGCATTGTCCCACAGCCCACCTACACTAGGGCAAATCACTGCCCAAAGCATTGGAGAGCCTGTCCCTTCCTGGATGCTACCGGCAGGTCTTGAAGCAGGCACGGGGAGCGCGCCCCTGCCCCAGAACGGCACCGAGCCCGGTGGTCGAGGCAGGGGCGCGCTCCCCGTGCCTGCTTCAAGACCATCGTCCCCTGTCATCCTCTCCCCCTTCCTCCTGCATCCTGGGAAATCCTGGCATTGAAACCCCAACTCCCTTCGTGGCTGGGCCCGAGCCGCTGTTACCTCTGCTGCACCGCGCTGTGACACTGGGACTTCTGAAAATGGGGGAAAGAGCTTCTTTCCTGTGGGTAGAGGTGCCCTGAGTAGCAAGAAACTGGAAGAGATTTCCAGCACACTTTGGATGAAATGCAATCTCTTCCCAGCATGATTGTAAAAACTCCCTGCTGCTACGAAACATCATCCTTAAGGCAGCAGTTGATGTAGGGCTTTGCCTTGGTGTGATCAAGAATTGCATTTTAAAAGCAAAATATGATGTTACTGTTAAGTCGTGAGCAGTCATTGTGACCTGTGGCATGGTGGAAATGGACCCATAAAAAATGTGGGGAAAAAAAAAGTTGGATACAGCATCTTCTTCCCTTTGCAGTGTCTGATCCGTAGGTGGGTCAGTGTGGGAGGTGAGCAGTGTTTATAATAGCTGGATTTGGGGTGGGATCCCTCCTCCCCAGGGATTCCAGGTTTCAGTCAACTAAGTATGTTGTTTAACTCTTCTTTGCTAGCCCTTATGTCTACCATCAAGTGAATTAACTTTCCTTTGAATGTGTCCTGGCATCTCAAAAGATTCTGTGCTGGAGGAGTGGAAGGTGGATCAATGACACTGGAGTAAAGCTAGTAAACTGGAGGGTTGAAAACAAGCCCTGTTGTCTGCTTTCTTCTGTTAAGCCTTCTTACATTTGTTTAAATTTACTTGACTGTATTTTCCTTTCTGGTAGTATGTATTTTTGCAGCCCAATGACTTCTCTGAGAAATGTTCTCTTCCGTGAATAGCTCTGAAACTTGCGTTGTTTGAACAGGAAGCAGACTGCTGCTCATCACCACTGTTGATATGATGTGAGATCTCTAACTTTGTACCCTTTTATTCCCTCTTCATGCAGCGTGGAGTGAAACCTAAAAAGGTGGTGCTTTTTTGACAATTAATCTGTGTGTTGCCGAGTCTCCTGGCCGCATGAAAGGCCCTCCAGTGCATCCCAGTTCATTGTCACCCATTGCTGCCGTGCCTCCATCGTACCATTGCATGTTCGCTCATTGCATGTGCTCCCCTTCGCCAGCCCCTGGCTTGCTCAGAGGATGGGAGGTAAATGCAGCAAAAGTGACTGCTTCTGAGCCAGGCCACGGCATGGTGGAAAGAGTTTGCATTGCGGTATGGCTGCTCGAGGGAGGCACGGGAGGCTGGCAGCCCAGCTTTGTGCTCAATTGTGAGATTTTCTGCTGTTCCAGTTAACCGCGGGCGAGTTTTCAAGTCGGTGCTTGGTGCCAACTTGTGTTACCCGCGGCTGTGCCCAGCATCGCTCCCGACGCGTCTGCGCAGAGTTTCTACATCAACCGACTGTAAGTCCTGGGCACCAGGGAGCCAGCTCACATGTCACTGCTTCCACCTGAAGGACTGACTGGCACACCTCAGCCTGGCTTTTGACTTCTTCTGCCTTTTCTTTCCCTTAATTAGCGTCTTAATATATTCTATGATTCTGTGATGATTCCCTGACCTGTGGGTGTTTAAAGTACCGGCTACACACTAAGTGCTTTATGTGCTGTGGGAAGCATAAGCAGGGCTCCCTCGCGCTTACTGTCTGACATGGAAACGTTTAAAACTCTAGATTTGTTTCGCTAACCAGGTGTGTTATCACAGGGCCATTATCCAGCCCATTATTGATCCACATGTAGCAGGTTTCTACAGAATACAAGGTAACATTGCACAGAGAATTTTCTCATAAGCAGTTTTAGTTCATAGCTGAGCAGTGGTAAAACAGGGAGCTGCTGTAGTGAAAGAACAAACCCCGAAAGTTTGGAAAAAGATATCATACTGCTGAGAAATGCGCCTTGGTGACTCTGAAGCAAGTCACTGTTTTGCTTATATGTGGTATTTGCCCTCTCCTTGGGCTACGGCTTCCCATGCTCCTCCCAAGGTAAGAACACCCCCTCAGCCAGCTTGTTTATAACACTTGCCAAAGCCAAAAATCTGTTGTGTCGCTTATTACCAAAATGAACTAAAACTACAAAGGTCTTGGCAAAGAATCATCATTTCCTGTAGGCTGTTTGGGGAATATTTTTTTGCCCTGGAAATCTTGCCAAGAGAAAAGCAAATCTGGCCACTCGAGACTTGGAACAGGCACAGTACGAGCACTAGAGAGAAAGTGATAACGGTACCTGCTGAGTCCTTGGTGTACTCGATGCCAGTTAGTGGTATCTTCGCCGCCTCTTTTGTTTCCAGCCACTTGCCTTTCGATTTTTGGGTGGAGAGGTGATCCAAACAGCAGCATTTGTCCATGGAAAGTCCGCAGGTGAGGAGCAATGCAGAAGCACAAGGAGAAGCTGCGGAGGCACTGTAGAGGGATGGCCGGGAACAGCCTTCTCTCCTGAGCCCCTCCATGACCCCTCTAGTCCGAAGTCTCTGCATGTCTGTGAGGCTTCACAGACATGATACACGCATCTGCCCCACGTCTCGGTCACCGCCGCTGTTCTGCACGCGGCCCTGACTTGTACCCAGCTGTTTGCCGTGGCTCTGCTGCCTTGATGGGAAGAACTTCTGGTTTTGAATGTTTTTGTTACTTTACTTTCCCATCCCTATGGTTTCCAGGCAGTTAGGTTGACAGCAGGTTGCCGTACGTACGCTGCCATCTGCTCAGAGCTTTAGCTGTGTGTTGCTTTTAAGAGAAGTGGTTGTATGGTAATAGCTGTGCAGAGAACCCTCCCTGACTAGCCATGCGTGGCGACAGGCTCAGACAGGTACGTCACAACTCTTCTCAGAGGGACAGGCCAGTGCCACGTTTTTGCTGATGTCACCTCGGAGTTTAACTTTTTCAGCCTTTAATAAACTTGTCAGCTCTCCACCCCCCTCCTTTACAGCTCTTGACCTTGCACAAGCATGTGAAAATTGCAGTCCAGTTGGTATGATCACAAAATAACTAACATAATTAGCAGATAAAGCCTTATTCATGAGATTAAGGTAGCTCTTTGCATGTTAAATATAGACTTTAATCGTATTAAAAGCTGCTGCGTGCTGCTTTTTTGTGCCAGATGGTCCTTATCCTCCCAGCTATTGTCCCCCTCGCTGTTTGTACCGTTTGCCTTGGTTTTGCTACTGTCTTTGAGCTCGTCGGGAGCAGTGGAGTGGGGCCTTTTGCCGCGGACGTTGTGGCTATTCTGGCCTTTGCTGTTGGTCGCATGGACCGTGCTCTTGCCAGGGGTGGCAGTCCCTGTTGGAGGGACCCCGTCTGTGCCATCTCGAAGCCGGGAGGTCCTTCCTGTTAGCTGCGACGCTGCGTAGCGGTCCAGGGGTGAGGGGGTGTCAGGGGTTGTCCTTGTTCCTCATGGAGGCATCTGCTATGCATGCCTTGCCCGGGGTGCCAGAAGCTGGTCAGGAGCTGGTGTTCTAGGCTGTCTCCTGGCACACAGGGAGCTGCTGGCCTGTCTCAGAAGGGTTTGCCAGCCCCTGCTGAGGCTGCTGGTGTGCTGGGTGGGGTGGGGAGACCACCAAACCTCTATTTTAATAGCAGTAAGAGGGTGTTTCTCTCGTAATTTTTGCAGTGAAATGGGTCGTGTGCTCCTTTATCTCCTCTGTGCTACCTGGGTTGCTGTTTCACTGACGCTGCGGTCAGCAAGCCTGTCTCCTCTCTTGCTGAAGTGCCTGGGATTACGCTGTGTCACACGGTGTCGCCTTGCAGTGAGACAGAGGTGCCGGGTCCACTGCCCAGGGCTGCGGTGGGAGCTGCCTCCCCAGGCTGAGAGCGGGCAGAGAGGGGACTTTGTCATCCCGTGAGTGACGAAGCCGTGCCACTCTTGCCCCGGGAGTAAAGACTGTCAGGGATGCAGAGAAAGGCTGGACAGGTTCCTTAAAGTTAAATCTTAAGAAATACAAAGTGCACGTAAATTATATTTGGCGCAGGGAGTCCTCGAGCTGCGGATGTTTGGAGAGCAGCCGGAGCAGAGTATTCCTCAGGTGTCCTTCCCCACATGTCTAGTCTAGTCCCACCTTGTCTAACGTAGCCGTGCCAGCTGCCTGGCTTGGCTTCCACCATCCCGTACTGGCACAGTTTGGACATTTGCTTCCCGGATCCTGGTCCCACTGGGCAGCAGCATCTTGCCCGGACTGTGCGGTGATGGTTGAGCTGTGCAGAGCTCCAGCTGGAAGGGGACAGGTCCCGCAGACGTGTCTGCAGCTCCCAGGTGAAACAGGCTCATCTGCGGTACCTGGAGAGTATCCAGATGTATCTGGAGACCCGCAGAGACGCTGAGCATGGAGAGTCCCAGGTCAGCCGAAGCAGAAAGCAAGTTCTTAAGTGGTGGCAGGTGGGAGAGGGTTGGTCCCACAGATGGTTTGTTGGTTGTGTTTGCAGCAAGCTCAAGCGTGAGTGGCAGTGAGCCCTTCTCCGGAGTGGGAACATGCGTCCAGCACTGTCCCCGTACGCCTGAGCTGTGTGACCATCATGTTAACTCTCTTGTCCAGGGTGCTCTCTCTCGCCACAGGTCACCTATCCTGTAGCAGCATGAGCTAAAGCCAGTTTGATGCCTGGTTGGGTTTTTTTCCCCTCTAATGTATTGACTTTGTCCCAGCATCAGTAACATTCCCGTTCCTTTCATTAGCCCAGCTGGCATTCCTTGTGCCGGAGCTGGATCCTCAAGTGTTTTGTTTTGAGCTCTGTAATGAGCATGGCTTCATCTCCCTCTCTGCTGGGCGTTTGATCTTGCTCTGATTCTTGTCCTTCTGTTTGTCATTGTGCCCGGTCATTAGCCGGGTTCGGCGGCAGTGTCTCCGTGCGGGGAGCAGATGGCCTGTTTCAGCCTGATGAGGGCATGGAGCTATCTGGTTCCAGATGGTTTCTTTTTAAAGAAGAGGGGCCAACCCAAGCCCTATTAATCCTTTAAGGGAAAAAGACTAATCCGATTATCTCATAAAACGTGCCTCACATCTGAACTGACGAAAGCATGTCCGACAAAAGGGTCTAAATGAACCTGTGCGCTGATTTTTACATGGCTAGCATTCCTCTTGGCCGGCTGACAAACTGTCGTGGCAGTTCTTTGTGCCTCTGAGGGACGTTGACAGGAACTTGCAGCAAGGGCCGTGCTGCAGAACCGAGGTTATTTTGCTGTTGATCAAGGGAGGGACCAGGAAACCTTGGGAGCTGTGAGCTGAGCAGCATCTGGCGCCACAAGCTGGTGGTACCATGTAAATGAGCCGGAGTAACCCCGGCAGCATCACAGGCTGCTCCAGCTCCGAACCGAGAGGAGATTCAGCAATCTCCTTAGCTGTGTGGGTGCTGAAAGCTCCGTGTCATTTTGCATGGCTTTAAGATAAGTAACTTCTCTTACATATCACTGAACGGTTTTAAAGGACAGCTCTAAAGGATCCGACACCTGGGTTTTTTTTTTTTCCATTGGGAAATTGCATTTTCTCATCTGTTGCTTCTGCTTACGACGGCAGCTCGAGAAGGTGTGGCCAGCCCCATGTTAGCATTTATTGAATCCTGGATGTGGAAAGAATTTATACATTCTAGATTTAGAAAACTGAGATGTGCATTAGGAGAGGAGTCGGTTCATTAGAGCAGCTACCCTGCCCCCCCCTTACTGTAATATCCTTAATTCTCTTAACGTTAAATCGTGTAAGCTTTCATGTGACTCCTTCAGCAATATACGTTCTCTAAGGGGCTTATAGCCACGAATAGAGGTTGCTTTTGTCTGAGAATACTTAATACATATGTGGGGCTTTTGCCTGACGAGTTTGGTTAACGGTTGGTTGAAGTTGCACAGTGGAGGAGAGCCCCTGTCCTCTGGGCCGACCCGGAGCTGGAGAGAACTTCTACTGGAGCTTTTGAATGCCTTCAGATGACTTAAAACCCACCTCTGTATAAATCAGCTCTTGAGCATGTGCTCAAGCTAATGAAACTTGGTGGTTCTTCATTAATATATGCTATTAGTGCTTTTTGAAATGGCACTTGGGAACCCTTCCCCTGCTAACACCACTCGCCTGTCTGCAGCCAGCGGAAGAGCTGTTGGGGGAGAGGGTGGGATCCTGACCTCAGCTCTTGAAGGTGTCCAGATTTGTTTGCTACCTTTTGCTGTCTGTAGGGGCCCTGCATTAAGAGTCGTAGCCAGTTATAAGGAACCAAAAGGCAGTTAGGTTTGGACACTAGATCTGTTAGTTTTATCTCAGAGTTTTTCTGTGGACGCAGTACCATCCTGGCTGACAACTCAGTCCTTTGTGGCCCGATGGGCTGACTCTGCTGACCTAGAATAAGCTCTTTCTGCCTTAGCCCTGAAGAATCACTATCAAAGCTGAGGAGGAAGGAGCCGGCTGGCAATGGGGCTGGTGAGCTGCCCTGGTACTGACGGGCAGGGAGTGTAATTTGGCCTCCAGATTGGTTGTTAATTAGGAAGGTGTGAGCTCAGCAGAGCAGCCAGCCCGAGCCTGGAAGGCCAATGCAGATCCCCAAAGAGAGCTCTGAGCATCCCTGAGGAGCAGAATCAAACCTGACAGTGAGCAGATCCTTGCACCAGACGGTCACGGCAGCGGGTGTCTCGCAGAACGGTTTGCCAGGCTCAGGCGTACTCACCAGCAACACATTTGGCAACTGCAAGCTGGGAATGGAGTGGAGAGCGAAAACCCAAGTGCAAGGCAAGAGAGGGGTGACCAGAGCCAGTGTGAGAGCAGAGAGCTTGAGTCTGATGCTCTCTGCCTCGGTGCCCCAAATTGGTGAGTGTCTGTGGCTTCCCTGGACACTCAAGGATTCATTATAGGAAAAAACTGCATGGCACAGGGAGATGGGAAGGCACCGCCGGGACCGAGAATAGTCTGTGCTTGGTTTGGTGGTGAAGTAAATGCTCAGGTGAGCGGGTGATTATCCTGAGCGAGCCTCCTCCGCCCTCAGACAGCTAATGGCTTCTGCCAGCTCAATGCTTCATGACTTGTTGATTTTTCTAATGTGGCCAAAGCCTTGTAATGTCGAGCTCTGGTGTTCTGAGGACAAATCCAGTTGGGTTCTGTGTTCAGTTTATATTTGCTGGTGTGGAAGTCGGGGCAGTGTGTGTCTGCACGAGCTGTCGGCTCTGCCTGAAGGCAGGCGGTAAATGGCAGAGTCCATTTTGCCTTGGGGAGCAGGTCTGTGCTGGAGGGTGCCTGCGGTACACTGCGGGTGTGCAGAAAGCATAACGTGTCTTTAAATCCCCCTGGGGAGGCCTCGGCAAGCCTGCAGCAGCAGTTTCCTTTGGGGTCACCCAGTGCCGTTCTCCTTTGAACAACAGAAAATTGTTAATTGCTTGAAAAGGACTGGTTTTAATCTAGGCTTATGTGAAAGATAGTAAAAAATAACGTAACTTGGTACATGTAGCTATCTGGATAAATGTAATTCTGTCCTTAATTAACTTTGCAAATGGGAGCAGTGTCTGTTTACCTATGAGGATGCCTAATTGCCGGTTGCCTGAGAGGCGTCACTCTTAGTTCCTCTTTGGACATTTGCACAGGGTTTTCGTTCTGTGGAGCCAGGCGGGATTCCCTGCCACCGGAGGCTTCCCACCCTTAGGACATGGCTGGCAAGCTCCTGGACGGAGGGTTCCCCGCTGGGTCTGGGGCTCGGTGCTGCCTTTGGCACAGCCTGCGCCTCTTTCTTCCTGGGGTTTAGATACCTGTTGTTTGATGCAGGCAGAAACATCTGGCTCCTGTCCCCATGCGGGGCGTGGGGCAGGTCTGAGCTGCCCGTAGCTGTACCTGCGGCGAGGATGTGGAGTGCTGCGGTGTCTGGATTCCTGAAACCGTTTCTCTTGGTTAACTCCTGAAATCTGCTGGTTTGCCTCAGCACTTCAGCTCTTGAGAGTTTGCCTAAGCACTTCCTTTTGGCTCTTGATCTGAATATTTAGCCATCTCTCAGCTCATTAGAACATTATCTGATTTGTTTTAATAAATTGCTATGGGATCAGAGGCATTTTTGTGAGGATGATAATTTTTTTCTAGCGTGTCATGCATAGAGAGTGCTAGAGGTCAATGTTACTACAGCTGGAAGCGACTCCATGCTGGAGGGGCCAGTCTTTCCTCAGTGTTTATCTTCTGTAGCTGTTTAATTTTTTATTTTTATTTTTTTTTTCACTTTAAGAATTCTCAAAGGTTGAGGCAGCCCCAATGTGTTACCAGAAGCACCTTTGTACAAACTTACGTCTACGATACATTTAGAATACAGATATCACATACCATTTGCACCCTAATGTGTTTTGCAAAGTTTGCACATTTTTGCTGTGCAGTTAAAACAGTAGAAGGTACGTCTGTCCCTGCTCTGGTAGAGAGAAAGCACATCTCTTCATGGGGTTATCATCGCTCTCTCCTGTTTCCCCAGGAGGGCCTCAGGTCTGACATAGCGATGGTTGGGTAAGAGCCTGCAACATGTAGGGGTTTGCTGTTACCAGGATCTGGGGTGAACGTTAGGCAGGTTTTTTGACAACCATCTTCTGTAGCAGAAGGGGTTGGGAGGTTGCTGTCCTGACTCTGGTTTTTCAGCACGGCCAGGAGATCCTACGTACCAACAACGCAGGCTGGCCTTTGTGATCCTCTCTGCAGTATGAGAGGTGCTGACTGGAGGAGAAATGCCAAGAAGGATGCTTCCAGGCTTGCCAGATACCCAAAAATTCTTGACGCCGGATGAAGAGAGACAGTCTTAACTGCTTGGAGGCTGGTGAAAGCCCAGCTATGCTTTGGGAAGGTAAATTGTTTGAGACGTAACTCGCATGGGAACCAAGGCTTGCGTGTGCTCCTTTCTGAACAGGCAGTGCAGCCATTCACCCTCACTCAGGATGCTCTGCAGCAGCAAGTGAGACAGAAGGACCATCACCCCTGCCCAGTGTTGTCCTCTGCAAGGGTCTGCTGGGGTCATCCCCTCTCCCCTGCTGAGCACCGCTGAAGTTCTGCCTCCTTCACCATTGTATTTGGGCGAGGAGTATGGCAGGTGCTCCCGCAGCCTTCCAGGACACAGACGGCCACATGTGAACTGCACGAGAGAGAGAGGGACAGTAGCCTTCATCCTGAACAGCGGAGTCACCCGCGGGTACAACAGACCATGTGTGTTACAGAAGATCTCGATTATAAAATGTGGCCAGTAATTGTAGAGGGTCTAACATCAGGTCCATGGATCAAGAGTGGATCCATCATTGAAGATACCAGCGATTGATCTTAGCTGCTGGTAGAGAAAATGTTTGAAGTATTAGAATAAAGTGACATACCTTGCTTCCTACATTAATTATCTTTCTCACTCATTTTTGTGGGATATCCATGTTTGCTCTATGACTTAATCCAGTGGCATCATCTTTTATCCTGTGGGGAAATCTCACAAGCTGCACTCTTGTTCTGTGTTTGGCACCCAACCACGTCCTGTTTGAGCTGCCAGTTGAATGATACTTATGGCTCTGGAAGAATTTCACCGGTTAAAAGCAAACCAAACCGAGACCCAGGACTTTGAGAGTCTTAGAGGAACTAAAGACCCAGAGTGACTAACCTCCCCACACTGCTGTGGGAGTTACTGGTTATCAATAGCATGGAGGTGAAGTGGGCCCCCACCATGACCAGTGTTTCTGCACTGCATTTACTGAAGCCTTGCACCATTTATTTTCCTTTTGGGCACCGTTTCTTCATGATGGGGATGAACAAAACTATTCAACATCTTTGTCGGTGACATGGACAGTGGCGTTGGGTGCACCCTCAGCAAGTTTGCTGATGACACCAAGCTGTGTGAAGCGGTCGACACGCTGGAGGGAAGGGATGCCATCCAGAGGGACCTGGACAGGCTTGAGAGGTGGCCCCACGCGAACCTCATGAAGTTCAGCAAGGCCAAGTGCAAGGTCCTGCATGTGGATCAGGGCACTCCCAAGCACAAGTATAGGCTGGGTGGAGAATGGATTGAGAGCAGCTCTGAGGAGAAGGACTTGGGGGTGCTGATAGATGAGAAGCTCGACATGACCCGGGAAAGTGTGCTCGCAGACCAGAAGGACGACTGTGTCCTGGGCTGCATCAAAAGAAGTGTGGCCAGCAGGTCGAGGGAGGTGATTCTCCCCCTCTGCTCTGGTGACACCCCACCTGCATCCAGCTCTGGGGCCTCTAACATAAGGAGATGGACCTGTTGGGGTGAGTCCAGAGGAGGGCCACAAAGATCATCAGAAGACTGATCCTATGAGGACAGGCTGAGACAGCTGGGGTTGTTCAGCCTGGAGATGAGAAGGCTCTGGAAAGACCCCATAGCGGCCTTCCAGTACCTAAATGGGACGCACAGGAAAGATGGGGAGGGTAGATTTACAAGGGCAGGTAGTGATAGGACAGGGGGGAACAGTCTTAAACTGAAAGAGGGTCTATTTAGATTAGATATAAGGGAGAAATTCTTCATTCTGAGGGTGGTGAGACACTGGAACAGGTTGCCCAGAGAAGCTGTGGATGTCCCATCCCTGGAAGTGTTCAAGGCCAGGCTGGATGAGGCTGTGAGCAGCCTGGTCTAGTGGAAGGTATCCCTGCCCATGGCAGGGGGGTTGGAACTAGATGATCTTTAAGGTCCCTTCCAACCCAAACTGTTCCATGATTTGATGATGAAAATGAGACTGCATCTGGGCTCAGGCTGAAGGTGCTGTCCAGGTCGGACGGTGTTTCAACATGGGGAATTCTCACCCTTTCTTTCAGCCAGCTAAAATCCATCAAGATGACACCTTTCCCCCCCCATTAAGCAGGGCAACCGGCAGCGATCTGTGCCATTAAGCCCGAAGGCTTTCAGGCTGTGCTGGGGGGTCTGGGGCGGGTTGGTGTGCAGCCCATCCCCAGCCAGCACTAATCACTTTTAATGTGTAATGAAACCCAGACTCTGCCGTCCTTTTTAGGCGATTGATTGGAGTGTGTAACCTGAACTGGGCACGCTAAGTGCTTTTCAGTTACCCCAAGGGCTTTGGATGGAGTCCGATAGTAAAATGAGGACGTGGGCTGATGCGCGTGTGATTCAGCTCCTGGCCGTGCGGTGCGTGTGGTGCCATTACAGACGGTCGCCTTGGTTGATCTTCACAGCGATTCGGAGCAGCTGGTTTGGGCAAATGGATGATGTGGGCAATCTGATTTGGGCAAATTTGCTGATTTGGGCAAATGCCCTGTGTGGCTGTTTTTGTGAAATTTGTGCGAACTTTCATGAAAGTCTATACCAGTCTGTATTTCTGTAGCACCGTTGCTGCCCACTCTGGAGGACCCAGAAGGGTGAGTTTTGGAAAGCATCACGGTAGAGTTAGGTTGTGCTGTTTTTACTGACAAATATTGATACTGCTTTCGCAGCAAAAATACTGTGAGAGTTTTCAGTGTATCAAACAGAATAAAAACCCCGATCTGCGTGTTTCAGGTATGAGCCTTATAGAGTAGGAAATTCCACGTGTACAGTTAATTACTGAATACTGGGCTATCTGAAGTGTCCCCTTCGGTCTCTTACAAAGTTTACAGTCTCTTACAAAAATCTTCCTGATTTGTGAACTTTGGCTGGAGGGAAAGGGCAGAAGAATTGGAGAGGAGCCATGGTCTGCTTGGCTCCTGTCCCCACTCCCCGAACCTTCTCCGCTTGCTTTGTGATGGGGATGTGGCTGCGGCGCTCAGACCCCCATGCTGCAGCCCCTCTTGCCAGCGGGTGCCTGAACCCGGGGTGTCCTGTCCGCACGGCTGCTCCTGAGAGGCTGTCTCCAAACTGTCTCACTCAGCTGTTAAGAAAGCTCCTAATTCCCAGCCTAATTACTCCTGGTCAGTTATTACCTGTGGTTCATATGCCAAATTGCCCTTTAGCTGCAATAGCTTTCCCCTTTGCTGGTGTCTGCCCCTCGGGTGTAATTACAAAGCGATTGAACCTTCACTCAGCCTTTATTTTGCTACCTTGGGCAGGGTGAGTGTTTTTAAGTTCTTGTAGAGTCATCCTGGAGGCTTCCTGCGGCGTAACAGGAGCACAGGGCTGCGGGGAACGACGAGAGCTCTGCTCTGCCACTGTGATGGGTGAAATCAAGTGATGCTGTTCCTCCGGCTGCTGGGTGCAGCGGCTGCCACCTTCCCTCCTCGCCCAGGTGATGCTGGAGTTGGAGGTGCAGCGGGTCCCTGTGTCTGGGGATGTCTTCTGCAGGAGGTGGCTGCAGCTGTGGGGTGTTCCTGGGGGGGTCCTGCAGCAGCAGGGGATGTGGGTCTGGCAGGGGGAGGGTGCGAGGCCGGCTGTCCCCCTTAGATGGGCACAGCGGTGAGGCCAAGGAGAAGGAGCAGCCACCATGCCCCCTCTGATACCTCCCTGGAGCAGTGCAGGTCTATTTGGGTCTGCTCAGCACAGGTCCCCCCCCTCCCATGGAAACACTTGGGTGCCTGGAGCACACTCGGTCATCATAGGGGTGGCAGTTTTCTTCTTTAGCTCTTTCTGATTCCGGCTTTTCTGTCCCAAATGCTACTTCTTAGTCTGAAACTTCCTGTCCTCTGTCTCTGGAGAAAATTAAGTTAATGAGCCCTGGGAAGGGGGGGCTTTTGTTGTGTTAGAAGGCTTTTAAGAGTCTCATAAAAACACAGATTTTGATTTTTAGAATATGTATTTACACCCTCCCTCCCCGCCCCCCCCATATATCTATATACATATTCTAATGCTCTCAGATCTCAAAACCTCAGTCCAGGCGAACATCTGTGCAAGGCACCACAGATGTTCATTTTCCTAATTCAGAAGTTTTTCAGAAGTCAAAAACCGCTGCAGATGATCGCTCTTGCAGTTGGGTGCAGACCACGTGTGGCATGCCAAACGGCGGGACTGCCTTGAGGCCCCAGGAAATTTTAACTCCAGGAAAGTTGCCTTTAGGGACTTTTTACAAGAGATTGCAAGTATTGCGCTGAGTGTCCATTAACTATCGGTGCAAAAAATACGCTTTGTGTGTAGAGGCTTGTATATGCACATACAACTTAAGAAGGACAATGGCTGCTGTTGGTGAGGCCGGGTCAGCCCCAGCTCCTCTCCCTCCTGGTGCTTTAGTGTGGAAGTGTTGGAAGATAATGGAATTTAAATGGGAGTTGTCAATATTGGAAAAGAAGGTCCATGTTCGCACACGTATGATGTAATATACGGAATAAAAGATGTGTGTGTATGTGGAATGAACTGATACCCTAAGTGCAGGGATCTCTAGTGTGCGGTGGGGTCAGAGCGTTGAGACTCGTGAAGAGTTTGCAGTGAGACCTTGCTCCAAGCGTTACCGGTTGCTTTGCCATTTAGACCCCTGTGTTGCAGTTCTGATGGAGCGCTGGGACAACAGGGATGCCAGGCAGGAATTCGGGGTTTGAGCTTGGCAGTGTAGTGAGGCTCAGACATGGCCGTCTGGCTGACGTGCCGGCTGCTAGTGCTCGCCGGTGGGGGCTTTTTTAGGGCAGGGGTTCTCCAAGGCTGATCCCACCGTGGGGCTTTCTCCGGCATCCTTGGCCGTGCAGGGGTGCATTGAGCTCCCTCGAAAATAAATCCCCTCGTTGGCAGGAGGCGCCTGGCTGGGAGTCAAGCTGGGTGGTGAATGCCATCGCCACAAGATGGACGCGGCTCCTTGCCGACATTGGTCCATCTGTCCGGGCTTAGCTCCGTCCGTCTGTCCCCGGGCTCAGGGGATTTGCTGGCGAGGTCCCAGCCGCCCCTCGGGCCAGCGTGGCCGCGGCGGCACGTAGTCCCCCAGGGCGGGCTGTGGTGCTGCGGGCAGGAGAGGTTCGTGGGACACGGCGTGTGCATGCGTGGATGCCGAGTGGAGGGACGGAGCCGGCTGGACCCGCCGGCCAGGCGTCCGAGCCCGGGGGTGTTGCTAAGCTACTGAGGACCCCTCGCCCCAGAGGAGCATCGCCCGCCGCCGGCTCGGTGCAGCATCCCCGGTGCAGCATCGTCGGCGCGGGGAGGAGAGACCCATCGGTGGCGGTGATGTAATGAGGCGGTGGTTGGAGACACCAGCGGAGAGAGGACGAGCGGCCGCGGCTCCGGCGGCTGGCATGGACCCCCCCGGCCCTGGCTCACCGCAGCCCCGCTGAGCAGCCGCCGCCGTAGCAGCCGGCGCATCGGGAGAGGCGTTTTGGTGGATTCCTGGGGCGGATGGCGAGCGGATAGAGGGAAGCTGCAGCCATTTGCAAGCGCTGCCGGGCAGCCCGTGCTCCCGAGACAGAGCCACCGAGAGCCGCATTGTTGTGACCGAGTGTGCTAACAGTCTCTCTCTGCCTCCCTGTCTCCCTTTCTCTCTCTCTCTCCCCGTCTGTCTTTTCTGCAATGATGAGGCAGGCCCCAGCAACACGGAAGGTACAATCTGCTGCTGTATCCACACCGTCATTGCTAATGCTGCTTCTGAATGTACCTTGTTTTGCTCTTTTTTTATTATTTTCCCTTT
>VYZM01013917.1:0-32215 GCA_013398915.1 Dromas ardeola | reverse complement strand
TTTTGTATGTTAATGCTGCTGAGCTTTAATTGTGAGTTTGACTGGGTTTCGGGTGCCTGTGGACAGACAGGGTGGAGGGGGGTGGGGGGGAGGTGGCTGAATGAGAAGGCAGCATCATTTAATGTCTAGCTTTTTTTTTTTTTCTTCCTTTCAAGTTTCCGTTCAAGTCATTTCTCCATTTCACCTGTCTGTGCCTGTGTTGCATGCAGCATCTCTGCAGCTCGGCTGGGCTCCGGTGGCTTCCCTGCTGCCGGAGGTGTGCCGGTGCTTGGCTTGTGGAAGTTGCATGTTAATAATAACGTTTTTTCCTGCCTTAGCTATGCAAGCCGTGCCATTGGGTTCTGCTTTTAACATTTCCAAATGTTTGTTGTATCCGGATTCCCTGTCAAGCTGACATTTTGGCAAGTTACAGCACGGACTCTGGTTTGTGCTCTGGTAGTGTCCTATATGTTTATTTTTAGCATAACCAGGATATCACTGTTCAGCTTAAAGAGAAATCCTGAGAATTTTTGCCTGATCTCAAAGAAGTGGTGAAAATAAAAATAACCGCAGGCACAAACGTGCAACTTCACTGGCCGTGCTGTGTCAGCGAGAAGACTTTGCCGTTTTATTAATGTTACAGTAAATGCTCTTGATTTATTTACATATGTGGTTCCTTGAGCTCACCTAACACGGTGAAATACTTTGTTACGTGGCGATTACTTTAAGAGCTGGTGTTTAATCTGCTTCCAAATGAAAAGTTTTACAAATGCTGATTTTCTTCTGCTTCCAGCAGAAGGGTGGAGCGGTGGGGCCAGCTCAGTGCTCAGCGTCCTGTCTGCCCGGGAGGTTTACAAATCTGACAGCCTCTTGATTTAATCCTGCTTTTCCTGTTGTTACCTCCCCTTGCACATGCTGCCTCTGTACGGGATCACGCCTGTGGGAAAGTTGTTTAGCGCTGACGGTTGTTTAAAACCCAAAATTTCTTGTAGCGCGTACCCAGCCATAGCGCAGGTAACATCACCCTGGGAAAAAACACCCCGAGAGGAGCTTGTCCTTCTGCTGGTGGAGTGCCGTGGGGGTAGAGACAGCGTTAATGCCAACAGGTTTTTGTCTGGAGAAGGCTTGGTTCCTCCAAGAGGCCAAGTTCCCCGACGGGGAGCGGGATGGCGTCCTGCCCGCTCGGGTGGGCAGCGCTGACCTCTGTGGCCTTTGCTCAGTCAATGCCCGGGCATCAACTCCAGCAGCTGCCGGCCCCCTCCACCCGCTGCTGGAAAAACCACACGGAAACTATGTGGGAAATCTCTGCAGCAGCAATTGCAGCCTGAGAAGTTCTGCTTTTCTGCACCGGGAGCCCTCAGGCTTTGTCCAGCAGAAGCGTTCAGCAGTATAGTACCAGTCCTGCCTGGCGTAAGGTGATGTTAATACAAATGTGCTTGTCCATACTCACAGCGTTGCCAACGTTTAGTCCTCCTGGCTGGATCTGGATGGAGACTCCCGCGCTTGGAGCGGAACTGAGCCAGGAGGGACGTGCAGGACCTGCTGTCGGCAGCCCCACGTTTGAGGCGGGTGATGCCGGCTCCACCGCAGGCAGTTGTTGGTATCCAGGAGGAGTTTTGCCAGATTTCTTGCTGCTGGAAGCAAAGTTTGTATCTGAGTGAGTCTGTTCTGAGCCCCAGATGCTCTCTCCCCGCTCCTGAGTGCAGGACCCGCAAAGGGAACAAAGGTTGTATAATGTCATCAACTATTTATGCAGCAACATTACGCAGCAGAGTTCAAAACTGCCATATGAAATATTAATAGCCACAGCTGGGTGGTGCAGAGCATCTCGGGATCCAGGAGGACCCAAAGTTTTTTGTGTTAAGCTGCTACATAGTCTGGACCCGGGCAGAAGTTCGAGCGTCTGCTCCCAGCTCCCGAGCAGGGCTCCTGGATGCTCCCGTAGCCGTGAAGAGCTTTGTCGGTGGAGTCCTGCTGCCTCCCTCCTGCACGCTGTCTCCTCGCCAGCTGGATGCCGTACCCGAAAGGCTAGAAGGGGGAGAAGCCAGCGTGTCCCGGTCCAGCCGCCTTTCTGCCAGCCGCTTACGAGTGCTTCGCAGAGCACAGTGGATGAATTGCTGACGCGAGGCGTGCTGCGTGACAGACGGATGGAGAGGAGGACAGCTGGGGCGGCAGGGAGCCCGGTCGCCCCCCGTCCCTGCCAGAGAGCAGCAGAGCATTTCTCTGCCCCTCTCGCCAGGGAGCAGCTCACCCGGGGGATCTCGGAGCTGAAGCTTCAGCTTTTTATGGTCTTCACATGGCATTACATGGAGGGGGGACCAAAATGGCCTTCCATCTTGCACCAGAGAAGGCACGAAACCAGGATTAATCTCTGCCATTTAGCATGGCTAGCTTTTAGAGACCGTTACCAAGAGGCTTCTCCCTTTTTTTAAGGATTTGTTGTGGTTTGAGCTGGGGAGGATGCTCAGCTGCTCCCCACCCCGTAGCCCAGCTAGGGCAGGCTTCAGTGGTCGCATGTTGAGTATTTCCCCCCAGTGTCTGGCCGCTGGCACGGGCAGCACTAAGCTGTATTTCGAACGCAGAGACTTGGTTGCTGGTGTGAAATGCCCCAGCCCTTGGCTACTTGTGTCTGCCACGCACCGGGGTGCTTTCGGTGCCGACCGCGCAGAGCAGGCAGCAGGATGGTGAGGAGCACCATGCCCGGCGGTGGGGGGGTCTGTTGAGTTCCCCCCCTTGTGTTGGGAGCCACATGCTTGGCAAGGAGTGGAAGCATGTCCCTGTGCGCAGCTTGCCGAATCCCACAGGGAGGGTGGTTTTCAGAGCGGGTTTCAGACTTTTAGTGCCACTCAGTGTAATCTTTATTTAGTAGGACTTTTGAAAGATGCTGGAGTATTCCTGAGGAGCTTATACTACTGCTCCTAAATCAGCCCTGTATTTATCTGAGGGTTTTAAGCTTCTACTGTTGTCATTACGTTTTCCTGGCCAATTTTGTGAAGCTGTAGATGTTATGGAAGATGGGTGTCTTCCCTCAGTATTGAAATGGGCCTGCTGTTGAGTGCAGCCTTTTAGAAGAGGCTGGAAGTGGGCAAAATAGGAATTAGCCCAAGTAATACAGTAGGTAATCGACTATTTTGAAGTGGTAACCTGTCCAGTTGTAATCCACTTTTTTTAAAAAAAAAAAAACAAAACCAAACAAAACACAAAAACCTGTTAAGATCTCTCAGCTGGTTGTTTAAGGCCTTGTGTGGGAACACGACCATTGCTTCTGAATCTCAGAGAGAAGCTGCGACGGTGGGTGCGATGCTGCGCCGGGCTGAGACAGGTCTGCCCCTCCGGCTCACAGGGACTGAGCGTTTGCCGATGGGCTTTGTGCGACCGAGTGTCCCGCTCATGGCTGCATCCTTGGGGAGTGTCATGTGGCAGCGTTTTTATTGATCTTTTCTGTTCTTGGTTACTTGAAGCTGTGGATTAGGTAATAGAATAAAAAAAAACGAAGCAGCATGTGAAAAGCTTTAAAACATGCCCCGGTGTTTTAAAGCTGAAGCTGGAGAGCAGATGACCCTGCCAGAGGTTCCCTCTGCCCGGTCCGATGGCTTCCAGCCCGCGGGAGCTCCCTGCCCGTACCCAGAGCTCTGCCCATCCAGTTTCCCCGGCTGGCAGAGTCCTGCCAGCCTCACTGTTACCTGTTGTTATATCAGCTATGGGTGGAGTATTTATTAATGGGAAAAATATTTATGGACTGATGTGCACAGCAAGGATACGCTGAGATACGCGGTGTGGCCTCGCCGCCCTTCGACGTGAGAGCACCCACTTGTTGGTGGTTGTGTTACTGCTATGCTGCATGTGCGAATGGTGGGTGTATTTGGGGGTGCGGAGGGTCCTGCCTTGAAGTCAATGGATCCATTTATTTCCAAAAATGAAAAGAAAATATGGAAGTGTTTGAGTGGAAGCTCCATGTTAACCCTGCGAGTTTTATGACTAAAGAGAAACAGAGCCCGGGGGCTCCAGCATCTCTGTGGTCAGCTGGGTTGGTGATGCTCTGGTCCCTTCAGAAAACCAAAAGGGTGAGGGGAGGGGCAAAAAATTTTTAAAAATAAAACCCCTTCAATCTCACGCTCAAGTGACCTCTTGGAAAGGAGTGTTGAGCTAAATCTACTCCTTGTCAGTAGAACCTGGTGAACCCTGCGCAGCTCTGCAGTAAGGTGGCAGCAGTTTCCAGGCTGGCCCAGGGCAGCCCACGTTTTGCTTTGGAAGCTAAAGACCTCAGAATTTAAAGGTGCGTCTGCCCCCGGGGTGTCTACTGGAGCTGGGATTCAGATTCAGGCAGTTGGCTTTTTCCCCAGCTCTGTGGTCCTGCACCTTTGCTAAAGGGGGAGAAGTGGGGCTGGAGCTGGATGAGCGCTCTCTGGTCTAGGCAAGAGAACCTGACCGGGAGGCTGAGCTGCTGCCGCCGGGCTCTGTTCCTCTGTTTCTGTGGGAGCTCTGCTAAGCAGGGTTCTGCCTGGAGCTGCCCTGGGAGCGTGGGTTAATGAGCTCGTACACCTGATGCCATGCACACTAATTGCCCTGATGTCTTTTGTTTCCTTTACCTTGTTCTCTGCTGCATCTGCTGCTGCGCTGCTGCGGTCTGTATCTCTGCTCCTGTCTGTCCCTGTATGAATGTCTCTCCTCCTCTGCCTTCCGCTCCCGTGTCCCTCCAGACCACCGCCCGGCGGCCCAAGGTGAGCAGCTGCGGTCAGGGGGGCACTGAGCATCCCCCGCGCGTTAAATGTGAACTTGGTGAGCGCTAACCCCAACGTGCCTTTTCTCTTCTCCTTCCACCTCGTCGTACAGAGCCTGGAGGGAGCTCACAGGAGCAACGCGCTCCTCTGAAGCATGTCTAAATCGCTGGGGATGACCTGCCTGGGCAAAATGTCTATAGAAAAGTTGTGCTCTTAGCCAGAGCTCGTCTAACGGAGTGGAGCATCAAAGCGGTGTAGTAATGCCCAGTCTGGCTGGCTGGCAGAACGCGCTGCTTGGTGTCCCTGTTAATGTTACTGCCTGCTTCTCACTGACTGCTGTTCCCCAGCTTACGTGGGGAACTTTCCAGTGGGATCTTGAGGGTGTCTGTTGGAGGAGAGAGGCGAGAGCCAAGAGTTGCCAGCCAGGGCTGTATTGATTCCAGCTCAAGGAATCGCTCACATTTTGAAGTCTGCCCCGAGCCAGCAGGACTTGCCTTGCAAAGGGGCACACGGTTAGAGGAGAGCAAACAATGGAGATAAATCCTCAAAGAACTCTATAATAGCGAAGTTATGATTTGTAACTGGTGAATTTATTTTTTTTCCTCTTCTATGAAGGGGTACACTGCAGGGAGCCCTGTGTTTTCACTGGTGTGTACAAGAAACTCAAACCAGGGCAGTGACGGATTCATTCAGTCTCAGGGCAACTGGGCTGCCAGGCATCTAGCTTTTCCCTCCAAAAAATACCTTGTTAACTGTGCTTTTGGCAGTGTAGGGCCAGAGCCCAGGCTGAGGTAGGACCTCATGCTGGGGGGGGGAAATGTGTGACAGAAGTATATGAACACGATATGAGGAGGGGAGTCCACCACTCCTCCTGTAGGTTTAAATTTCCTCTAAAATGTCTCCCCCTGCGACCCTTGAGACACGGCAGGGATTTTGCTGTGAGTCCATGTGATGTGTTTGCAGTGAGGCAGAGAAGTGAGCTCGAGGTAAGCAGCTTTTGTGTGCTGGTGTGGATTTTAAGCCAGTTTCCAATCCCAGCTGGGACCTTACCCTTTACCAGGGTAAGTCCTGGAGACCCCTCAGCAGATCACGTTTGAATAATGTTCTTGTTCTTGTCCTCTGTAACTTGTGCTGGAGAGGACCTGTGAGTGAATGTCCTACGTGACCCCCTCCTTCTTCTTTGGCCTCACATCTGTGCTGGGCAGGAATTAGATGGGGTTGAAGACAGCCCTGCATGCGTGTTGAGATCAGAGCTGTTGCCCGTATTGGCCAGCTGCTCTGGCACTCTGCAGCGTTGAGAGCCCCTCTCAAGCCATTGCATCCTATTTTGGTTGGGCTCACAAATGTGTCCACATCAGATAGAGTCAGCTGGCAGGCTGCTTTCTCTGGCAGCTTGGACCTTCAGGGGTTGCTGGGAATGGATTTTCAATAGGAACCATTAATGAAGGTTAGCCAGTAGCTGTGCAGAGGGCTCTGGGAGATGCCATGCTCCATTTTGGCCCTTTCTGGAAGAAAGTACGTCCCTTGGACCTTCCCTGACCCTGACTGCCAAGGCCAAGTCGTGAGTCTCCAAAGTTTCTGGCTCTTCAGGTGTGATGAGCAGTGGAGCCATACTGGGTATGTCCCTGGTGATGCTGCTCTGTCTCCACAGGTTTTTAATCCCTACAGCAGCAGGAACAAGAACAATGTCCTTGTTTCGAGTAGTGTGTTTCTTGGAGATAGTGTGTGTATGGCATGGTGCTGTGGAGACTGTTCCCAGGCTGGGGCTTGCACTGGGTCAGGAGTCAAGTCAGTCTCGAGGAGTAAAATAAAAAGTCAGGAAATTAAGGTACACGGTGTTAGATGGCACAGAGATGAGTGCTCCAGAAATAACAGGTCCGTGAGGAGAACAACAGAAGTTTCTGATGGACCTGGTGCTTTCCTTCAGACATCAGCTTCCCGTGGTCCTGTCATCTGAGTTACATGGCCAGCCTCCCTGCTGGATCCCCAGCCAGCAATTAACAGCCTCGTAAGCACTGATGAAACCGCTCTCTGCTGCTCTGGTTCCTCCAAGTTGCGCTAGTTTTCTCTGGACTCTGGTGAACTCTTGCTACTCTTTCATTTTTTCCTTCTGTTCCCCTAAAATTTGGTGCTTTGTCCCCCAAGCTGGTGCAGTTGCAGGCAGAGGGTGCAGACTGAGACATCTGCCACAGTGTGTCCCCAGGAAGCTGCTGGTGGCACTGGCACACGTGCGTGGGCATGTAGGCACAGCAGCACCTGAGTCAGGCTCCTGCAAATACCGAACAGCAGATGTGTCCCATCGTGTTTCCAGATGTGGAGGATGGACAGGGGCAAAACCTTCCCTGCTCCTCTCTTGGTATGCTTTGGGGTTTTGCTGTCTCACCCTCTGGAGCTGGAACACCAAAACCGCTGAGCGCTTGTTTCTACTCTGCAAACGCTGCCGAGGACCCTTGTTAGTCCCCACTCTGATCCCCTCCGACACGCTCACTTGTGAGGCAGGGTCTGCCCTCATGTCCCGGGACGTCGGGGTGTGAGCTGGCCTTGCCATGAAGAGCAAGGAGATGGGTCTGTGGTAGGGCGAGGAAGTAAATGCAACACGGTTTGTAGGGAGAGGCAATTTTTTATTGTCCCTGCTACTGCAGGAGGGAGGAGATGGACTCCTCCTGGCTCTGGCCTGAAGCAGGAATTGTGTGCTCAGAAAAAGTTCTGTTTTGTTTTTTTAACTGTGTCAGTGGTGTAGTAAAATTTTACCTTTCCCTTCAACATCTGTGAAGTTTGGCCCAACCAGACTCCTCCTGGAGCAGTGTAAGATCACAGTGTTCACGCTGCCGGGGGGTCTCTGCAGTAGTGCTTGTCCTTGGCATGCTGCAGGTCTGGGTACAGCGAGGCTGTGGATGCGCTCCATCTAGCCAGAGCTGTTTTGCTGTTGATGTCCCCACTGTCACTGTGCTCTGGGTTTCATCTGTGCTGGAAACGCGCAGCCGGTGGGAGACAGTGTCTGACCTGGAGAAACCACCCTGGTGAAAGAAAACCAGAGCTGAAGTGGTGTTGAAGAGTGCAGGGAGATGGACCGGTTGTGGAAACATCATCTCCCTTGAGACGTGCTCATCTAACTTTCTCCCCTGACCATGTTGTTTTGCAGCCCACCCGGACCCCCAATTCTGCGGCATCCAGCGGCACGGCTGGGCCCTCGGGCTCAGCCTCTGCCTCCGGTGGGGAGATGAGCAGCAGCGAGCCCAGCACGCCTGCTCAGACACCGCTGGTGGCTCCGGTTATTCCAACTCCCTCCCTGACCTCTCCAGTGGCACCTCCGGTTCCCTCACCCACAAAGGTAAGCAAGCTGTGGGCTCTGCCGGTGTGGAGGGTGGTAGCTCCTGAGGAGGAGAGAAAACCTGCCAGCAGTACTGGTAGGAGGAGGATGAGGAAAAGGGGAGCGTCCCTCTGATGGGTCCAGGTGGTGGTCACGGCTTGTGTGACCGCCTGTAATGCTGTCCTGGGTTTAGGCACCAAGGTCTGCAGGAGGAGCAGAGCAGCCAGATGGACAGGGGACAGAGAGGAGTGTGCACAGCTTGCTGGGGAGTTGGCCAAGGACAAATGCAGAAGCCAACACACCAAAGCTGGAAAGATACTTCCAAAGAGAAGAGTGCCATAGCTTAACTCGGTTCCCGATGCACGTTCTCCCTTCCCGGGTTCCCATGGGATAACGTGGCATCAGATCAGTTTGGCAGGTGAACATGCTGGAGGGTCGAGGCTTTGAGTCAGAACTTGAACCTGCTGGTGAGGGGAGAACCTTGGTTGCATTAAATCCAGAGGAGCACCTGAAAACTGCCCGCTCCACCCACTGGCGTTGGATGGACTGGAGCAGAGGGACCAGCAGTGGATGCACTTTGGGAACGTTCCTGTCTTCAGATACAAAGACCACGTTAGAGAGGTCCAGTATTTCCCAAACTTGGGTGTTTCTAATAATTATATCAGCATAGTTATTCCATTTTTGACCTTTAAAATAGTTTTTCATTACTTCCGTCCTGCTTTGTATTAATTAGTTAAAATTAGAGCTTGTGAAAGATTTGGGGCATGAGGGCAAAGAATTAATAGCATGAGAGGACAAAGAGCTCACTCTGAGGTTGTGTATTAAGGGAAAGGCTGGAAAAGCCACTGCTTGGTGGGAAGAAGGGATGTCCTCACTCCCCCGCATTGCCCAGGAGGACTCTGGTTAATGTAATGGAGGCAAAACCTGTTCTCCTGATAGTATTGGTGGCATCTGTATCTCCAGGATTGAGAGAACAGCAGAGGAGAAATCTATGTGGTTTCCTGTGCTGTTTGACATCATGTAGGATTTTTTTCAAAATCCGTTCCTTCGTGTCACCCAGCTTCGTGATTTTAATCTGCAGTCATGAGGCTGCTTTAGCCTTGTGCCACTGCCAGAAGAGGGGGGTTGTGTCCCCTTCTCCTGCCCTTGCGCGCAGCCATGTGCCCAGGTACCGTTGTGCTGGCATCAGCGTTTCTCTGGCCGTGGGAGCTGATCTGGCCGAAAAAGAACCAGCAAATACAGGATCAGTTTTCCCTAGTGGGAGCTCACCAGAGGATTACGTGGCTGCTGCTGTGGGATCGAGCGGGCACTGGTGAAGAGCACAGGGCCATCTCTGGGGGTGGCTGCCTGGGCTATGCCACTTAAAGACTGAATCGCCCTGGCTTCAGGGCGGCTGCCCTGCTCTTTGCAAGGGCTCTCGTTGCAGCTGAGCAGGCTGCAAGCGAGAGAAAGTGGGACTGTAAAGTCCAGGTACTGGCAGGGGCCTGGGATCTGCTGTACAGCACCGACACTTATTTATAGAATTTAAAAAAGATAGGACCTCGAGTGGAACTGGAGTTTTCTTTAAATGGCACGGACACTGGGCTTTCCTCAAAGGTGTGTGGTGACGAGGAACAGGGTGACAAGCATGAGTGGCAGCACAGGATGTTCCGGCTGTTGTTATGGAAGAGCTCTCAGGGTGAGGCTGGTCAAACACCAGGATGGGTCTAGAGGGGCTGAGGGACCTCATCCTTGGAGACAGCCAGAGCTTGACTGGATGAGGCCCCGATCTACTCAGCACAGCTTTGAGCATGGAGGTGGACCAGAGACCTCTACTCACCTCTGCCAGCCTCAGTTGTTCTCTGATTCTGTAAAACATGAGTGTACTTTAGATGTATGGTTTGTGTTCAAGACCGGCCAGTGTAACTGAAGGTATTCTCTGTCTCCAGAACAGCTCAGCAGCACCTCAGTGTCTCCATGAAGGCCAGGTGACCGTTGCCCCGAAGCTCTGGTTTGATGAGCGTGCATGTAGAAATTGCCCCGTCAGCTCCGTAATGGGGAGCCGGGGGTTTTGCCTTGACCTAACTTGACTCACTCTCCAGTAACAGCTCACGCGTGGCTGTGCAATACCTGTATGACTTTGTGCTGCTCGAGTGGTGTTTCCCTGCCTGCCCGGGCAGTTCCGCAGTTACAGCGCAGCTGTTTAGAAACGCGGTGCCAACCTTGACTGTGTTTTAAGGCGAATCAGGTGTGCCTTTCCCCTTGGAACGTAAGAGGCTTGTGAAAGGGAACCTTTACAGCCGGGGGAGGGGGGGGATGTGACCTCAGAGGAGGCTGCGTTTGCATCTTGTTGGAAATCTCAAGCCTGTGTCCCTTTTCCGTGCGCCAGCTTTCACTGCGGCCACCATTGGCTTTGGTCTCAAGGTACCGCTGCAGGACCCAGCTGCAGCGCTGTGTCACTGTGCAGCCTTCCCTGGACCAGTGCGTGCTGGTGTTAGTATCCTCCTTAAGCTGTATCTTTTACTGCAGGTAAAGCTGGTTTCACTCTGAAGCCCAACGAACGCAGCCCAAATGCACGTAGAGCAGAAGGGGGTGAGTTCGAGGGGGGCTGGTCAGCCAGCGGCGCTGCAGGAACAGCCCGAGGCACCCGCCTCTGTGCGGGAAATGGGCTAAAAAAACCTTCGGAGATGGTCTTGGGGTGCCCATGCGAGCGATCTGGGGTGCACAGCAGAGACCGTTTTAGGATTCGGTCTGCCGAGGCAGGAGGATTCCCAGGTTTTAGGCTGGTACCCGGCTCGCCCTTGTAGAGCTGCACCGGGTCTGCCACACCGTAGGCTACAACGTGCACCGGATCCCAGGTAGGGAGCATGGGGGAGACACGACCCCCCCTGTACAAACGTCTGCTGTGCGCCGTAGGGTGAGCGTTGGGAGAGGATGAAAGGGGAGCAGCTCTCACGGAGCGCAGTGAACTTACGGCATGAATGCGCAGCTTGAGGTGTACCCTACACACGTGTGTGTGTGTGTGTGTGTTGGCATGTTTCGGAACTACACGCTAATAACTAAACCCACTGGCTGCTAGAAGTCTGTACCATCGTGCATGTTGTTTTGATAGAACCTTTCTCTAAGATCTGGTTCCGTTTATGAAAATGTGTTTCTTGCATGCCATTGCTCTGCCTTCAGTAGGAGCAGAAGACTTACCGAAGGGTGAACTTGGACACGTTAGTGGTGGGGGTTTTTTTGTTTTTGTTTTTTAAAGGATTTAGGCATCCATAGATCCCATTGAAGTCAAAAGCAAGGTGCTCAGGACCTTTTGCCGGCCAAAAAAGGGTTTTGTCAGCACGTCAAGGAACATTTATCACACGTTCAATGTGTAGTAAACATCAACAGATTAAAATGACGGACGGACTCTGCAGCTGCAAGTATAGAGTGATGCGTTCTTCTAAGACTGCCCCAGTAATGATGCCAAAATGCAGGCTAGCTGCTGATGGGTCGGGTTCTGTATGGGCTAAATTATTGTGTCTGGAGCTCTCTCCAAAGGATGTTGTTGCTCCTTTTGGTAATTCTTGTTTTGATGTTGTAGGAGGAGGAAAATTTGCGTTCTCAAGTCAGGGACCTGGAGGAGAAACTGGAGACTCTAAAGATAAAGCGAAATGAAGACAAAGCAAAGCTTAAAGAGCTCGAGAAGTACAAGATCCAGCTGGAGCAGGTGCAAGAATGGAAGAGCAAAATGCAAGAACAACAGGCTGATCTCCAGAAACGTTTAAAGGAGGCCAAAAAGGTGAGTATCCCTGGGGAGCTGGGCTACTCCAGTACTGGGGCTTGCACAGGGAGATGTGATTCCAGGGATAATTCAATTGCTGAAAATGTGTGTGTGTGTGTTTTTTATGAAACATCAGCTAGCATTAAACTGTGTGCTGTCCTGATTGCTGTCTTCTGAATTGGTTGGACTAGATGATCTCCAGAGGTCCCTTCCAACCCTATGATTCTATGAATACATGCCACGTCCTAAAGTGGCTTTTGACCTCACGTATTGCCGTTCTCTCCAATGTAAATATTGATTTAGGTGATGAGCTGCCAGTGCAAATCCCAGATGCAGTCAGAGAGTACGCTGCGTGTTTAATGCGGCACGCGAGCATGGGTGCCGGCTGCGTCTGGTCCATCACGGCAGTAGCACATGCAGCTTGTCCTACAGCTGAAGTCGCAGCTTCATTCTCTAACCACACTAGATGTCAGAGCAGGCAGAGCCTTTGAATGGACTTTGCGCAGTCCTGCAAAGGTACCAGAGATGATGTGTGTCCCAGGATTTGCTTTGCTTTTTGCTGCCTGCCTGCCCCATGGCCTGGCCTTTGAGGCAGAAACATTTGATCTACCCATGAGCTGATTTCCCGATCAGTGCAAGTTTCAGTCTGGTGCAGGGTAAGATAAGTTGACGTTAGAGGTGGTTTCCTTTAATAGATGAGGATGAAGAATGTGATAGTTAAGGAGCACATTGCACATCTCTGAAAGGTCCCTTCCAACCTAGGTGACTCTATGATTCTATTATTCTACCTCAACTTGTACGATGGGTGTCTGAGCGCGGCAGCAGCCACGTTTCTCCGGTTTAATCTGCTGTTGCAGGTCTTCCAGCACTGTGGGAGGGGTACTATTCAAATTCCAAACCTGCTGATAAACTGCCAGTCCCACCTTCAAAAGCTTAAGTAAATCTCCTGGAGATCTTGCAACTGACTTCAAAAATCAGTGGGCTCCGGCAGCTTTAAGAGCATTGCCTTGTATTGAGGTTTCTGATCCAGCTGGAAGAGACAGCCCCGTTAGGAAGAGGCTCAGTGGTGGTGCTCTGGGATCTGTTCATCTCTCCCAATGCTGACTGTGCAGGCCTAAGCTTTCCTGCTTTCCCAATGCCTGGATGTCTTGAATGATTTTTTAAAATTGCCACACCTGCTTGGTGGAAGGTATTTTACCCTGCGCTTGTCTTTGACTCTTCAATGTTTGTGAAGCAGCAGCTTGTCCTTCCTCTTGCTTGCTTCTGTGTTATGTTAAAGCAATATATTTGGGAAGTGAGCAGTATGTTCCTGTACAGTACTCACGGCTTAAAGCAGTTACGTCCCAATGTGGTTTCACTTTAAATACAGCATTAATATAAGCTTTTGTTTTGTTGTACTGAGTTGATAATCAGCATTGAGTCTATTTGGGAATTGGGCTGAAGCAAGTTGGAGCATCTCAGGAGCCGTTCTTAAACAGTGATTAGATGATCCAGTGCTCTGGAGCCTTGTCTGAGCTAAGCACGTCCGGGAAGGCTGAGGGGTGTGTGTGAGGAGTTTTTTCGATGTGTATAAATACCTGATGGGGGAAGTAAAGAAGATGGAGACAGACTCCTCTCCGTGGTGCCCACTGAGAGTGCAAGAAGAAAGGGGCACAGGAAATTCAGTTTAAATGTAAGAAAAAACCCTTTTTCCTGTGAAGGTGATCAAACACTGGAGCAGCCTGCTCAGAGATGTCTGGGGTCTCCATTCCTGGGGATGTGTGAGATACGACCAGACCGGACAGGGTCCTGGGGAGCCAGCTCAGCTGCTCCTGCTTGAGCAGGGGTTGGGGTAGATGATCTGCAGGGGTCCTGGCCCACCTCAGCTGCTTTAAGTGGTGGTGCCCAGCGACAGGACAAGAGGTAACGGGCACAAACTTGAACATCGGAAGTTCCATCTCAACATGAGGAGGAACTTCTTTACTTTGAGGGTGGCAGAGCACTGGAACAGGCTGCCCAGAGAGGTGGTGGAGTCTTCATCTCTGGAGACATTCAAAACCTGCCTGGACGCGTTCCTGTGCAACCTGCTCTAGGTGACCCTGCTCTGGCAGGGGGGTTGGACTAGATGGTCTCTGGAGGTCCCTTCCAACCCTATAATTCTGTGATTCTGAGTACTGGGCATGGTCTTCCCTGCTCCAGTGACAGGGGTGTAAGTGGATGCTCCCTTCCCCGTATGCCGTGTCTTTCCTGGCCTGTTCTGGAGTGGGTTCCTCTCTCTGGTAGCTTCCTGGGGAGGTCCTGATCCTGGCTTTCTGATGTAGACTTTAATTTGTTAAAACTAATCTCCCTTTAGCTAAACTAATACATTTTGAGCTCCTGCCCTGCAGGGCTGTTTGGTATGAGTCACTGCCAGCGAAAGCCACAGGGCTTTGGAGCTAATGAATCTTAGTGTCGCTCGTTATCGCGAACATTTCTCCTGTGGCTGCTCTGCTCTTGCTGAGCCCTGCCTTGGGGTGTCATTTGAAATGTCTGCTGCAGGTTGGTGATTTCCCTCTTTCCCTTCTCCCCAAGGACAGGTTACCTGCTCTTCGCATCCGTGCCTGGTGCTCCCAGGCAGACGGCAGGAACTAGGCATGCTGGCAAAGGAGCCTTTTCTTCTCTCTGCTGTGGTTTTCCAGGGTGGATTTTTGGTTTGTTTCCCCAGTGATTTATTTGATTGTCTGCTCCGGTACAAGCCTAAATATTTTCTGTCTCCATATCTGTCACTCCTCACCTGCAGATTGTTTTTCTGCTGGGCTCTTTTGTGGATGGGAGAAGATGTGAAGCAGGGGAGAGGCCTCAGGAAAGGGGAGACGGGCTCCCTGGATCACTGGCGGTGGGCCTTCCCCTCTTAGCCCAGATGAGTTGTTGTTAACTGGACTGTGTTCTCCTGTGAGAGAACCATGAGAGACATAATTGTCCGAGGCTCGTTTTTTGTGAGAAGAGTCTCTCCATCGTTGGCCTTGGGCTTCCAGGCTCTTCTCACCTGTATGTGCTTGACTGCAGGAAGCCAAAGATGCCTTGGAAGCCAAGGAGCGCTACATGGAGGAGATGGCAGACACCGCCGATGCGATTGAAATGGCAACCCTGGACAAGGAGATGGCAGAAGAGCGAGCAGAGTCCCTGCAACAGGAGGTGGACTCCCTGAAAGAGAAGGTGGAATATCTCACGATGGACCTGGAGATCCTGAAGCACGAGATCGAAGAGAAAGGTGGGAAGGCGTCAGCTTTCAAGTGGTCTCAGCCTGGGTCCCACTGCACATGGGAGCTCCTCACTGGGGAGCAGAGTGCTTGACTGCTTCGGAGCAGTGGTGGCGTCTCTCTGCCATTTGCGGTGGGGCTGAGGCTTTGCCTCTGTGATTTCCTCCGACAGCCGTTGGGGCTTTCTGCTGCGTCCCCAGCCCTGCTTGGCAGGCACAGGTAGGACCATGACACATGGGCAGGTCAGCAGCAGGCAACAGCTCGGCTTCATCTTAACTTGGGTCCTGGCCTCCCTGAGAAGGCAGAAATGAAGCTGCTGCGCTCTTGAGTCTGGGGACAAGCGTTCCCGTCCTGGGCTTAGAGCAGCTCAGACTTAGTTTTAATGCTTGTCGTTTTCCCTGGGGACAGTGGATGCCACCCCAAAAGATGTTTGACTGGGACAGACTTTATGTGGGAGGTAACACAACCATTTTTGTTGCTCACTGATCCAACCTCCCAGCTTTGCACTGAGATGAGCTTCAAAACCAGTGCATTAGCCTTGTTTTGATTCCCCTGGGGCCTTTTAGCTCTTGCTATTCAAGGTGAGCTTTAAAAATTGCACACAGCAGGAAATGAGCCAGCCGTTAAACACTTGTAGTATTGGAATTCACCTGAAAAAAATGAAACCTGTAGAAGCAGCAGATGATGAGGCAGGCAGGCTGAGGGATGTGACAGAAAGGTAGACATGTTGAGGGACCAGGAAATATGTTGGGAGGACAAGAGTGGTCTGCAGGGAGATGTGGAAATTACTGAAATGAGCAAGGTCTTTGATTTGAGTTTGCTTTTGCTGAATTATGAGGGCTGGGAGGGTTGAGAGCTGAGACCGCTCACGTTATCCAGCGATGTGTTGCTCTGCCATAGCCCAGCAGCTGCCCTGGTGCAGTCTGCGGGTTGGTACAGTGGTTCTTCGTCTGCACTAACTGGCTTTGGTGGCACTGGGGGAGTCTCTCAGCCTATGAGCACCAGTGTTATGCAGGAGGCTTCAGTTTTGCTCTGTTGCAGGAGAGGAACTGATGTGTTTCCCCTTGGTGTGACTCTTACTGGTGTTGGTAATTTCACTTAGTGTTGGGAGAACTGGATCTGTTTAGCAGCTGCTATTTCTGCACAAGCAGAATAATGCTTCCTTTCTACTGCAGGCTCAGATGGAGCAGCATCCAGTTACCAAGTCAAACAGCTGGAAGAGCAAAACGCGAGACTCAAGGAAGCTCTTGTAAGGTAGGAGACCACTTTTGCTCCCCAAAGGCTGGAATGCTGCCAATGAAGTTCCTCCCTATGAGCGCCCATGCTGTCTTGGTCTAATAAGAGGTTGTGTCAGAGCACTGATCCAAATACTTCTTTACCAGAGCAGCTGATGTAACGCTTGCTAGCTGGTCTTGGGTTGTTTCTGAGCTCTTGTGCTCCTGTAAGCATGCAACAGAAAAGGGAGAATCTCTTATCACTGGAGACCAATGTAGGTCTGAAGAAAATGAAGCCACTTCAGAAAGCTTCTGTATTTTGTTTCTCTGTGTATGCAGTGCTCTGCTCTGCAGCACAGCTGCAGGTTTATTCAAGCAGCCTGTACAGGACAGTTCTCCCAAACGCCTTCTGCGCAGGTTCTGGTTCAGGTTTCTTGAACCTGCTCAGCACTGGGACCTGGTTGTTGCCTTTCCCTGGGCAAGCCCATCTGCCAGGGCTTGGGGCTTTTCTTTTGGGAAGCCACATGTGCTTCAGCCAAGAGTTCAGCTGGGATCCCTCTGGTAACCACACCATTCCTCGCTGTCCCACCTCACTCCTGCCGTGAGGAGGTGGGTTCTGTGGCTGTGGTTCAGTGTACTCAGGGTGCTGTGTTGCCTTTGGTGCAGAGAACAGCCTGTGCTTAAAGACAATTATTCCTGTAGGCCAGGAACAAGTAGAGGATGTGAAGCATCCCCTCCTGATAGGAAACACAAGAAACTGCCTTGCAGGGACTTCCAAACCAGTGCATGTTTAGGGTGGGAGGTATATAGAAGGTCCAAATGAGAGGAGCTCCCACCACTTGCACTCCCTGGGCAGAGTCACTTTGGGGCTGTTAGCAGAGCTGTTCACACAGGGGCTTCAGTATACACAAAAGCAAAGCTCTGTTCTCTGTTTGTGACAAAACACCTTTCCTTGCCTGTGCTTTGTCTTTTTTCTGCTGCTGACCTTCTCTTTTACATTGTGAAAGGCTGTGAATGTGACTTATTTTTCTTTGCTCGCTGGGTTCTTCCTCTCTGTGCTTTAGCCTGTCCCATTTACAGCTATTCCTTCTCATCTGTCTCACTTGTGCTCTCTGTTGTCAGTTTTTCTACATTTTCCTCTTTGGTTCTATCCATCCCCTATCGCTCTCATTCTTTCAAAGGAAGGTGGCATCTCGGGCACCGATTCACTCCTGTCCCTCGCTGTTAATGAGCTGTTCTCTAGGGACTGCTCATGTCCCCACCAGGGAGGGGCTGCCAGAGCCTCCAAAGCAGCTCTGCTTGTGCTGCTGATGGGCAGTCAGGGCCAGCAAGGGCAAGGAGTCTAGACTGTGCTGGTCCAGTGTCTGGGAAGGGAACAGCTTCTCTTGCTCTGGTACCTGGGCCTCTGCGGGGCTTGTGATGGGTTTGGTCGCTCTCTCAAAGGATGCGGGACTTGTCTGCATCAGAGAAGCAGGAGCACGTGAAGCTTCAGAAGCAAATGGAGAAGAAAAACACAGAACTGGAGTCCCTGCGTCAGCAGAGGGAGAAGCTTCAGGAGGAGGTGAAGCAGGCAGAGAAAACGGTTGATGAGCTAAAGGAGCAGGTGAGTCCACTGACAGAAGGATAGGCGGGGAGGGGAAGTTTGGGGCCATTTGGGGCATCGAGCAACTGCTGCCAGGCAAGCTTGGGTTACCTCCTGGCACAGAGCACTTTATGTCAGTCACTCTTGGAGGGCCACACTCAGTGATGCATCTTCAGGGACTGTGCTTCTGGGTCCATGTGCAAAAGCAAACCCTGTTCCAGCAGTGGAACTGTGCTGGACTCTGCTTGGCCATACGGTGGCTCTCGAACATAGGACACAGATGGTATGTCCTGCTTTCCAGGGCTGGTCTGTGTTTGCTGCTTGCCCGGTGCTGAGCCATCACATCTTCCATGAGGGTTGTTCCTGGCCAGGCTGAGGCATCGGTGCAGGTGTGGGGCAGCCATTAGGAAGCCCCCAGGAAGGATCTATATTCACTGCGGAGCAGCCTGTGCAATTCCTCTGAACTGCTGTTCTGGAGGGACGCTGGCCTCACGTGGTCTGAGCATTAGCCTGAGTTACGTAGAAGGTGGGCTGTTAGCAGAGGTGATGCTTCTTAATGCAAAGGAGCTGAAATGCCCATTCTTCCTTTTAATACCGTGAGCGTATAACCACTCGCCTGGGTCCTCAGGGGAGGCAGAGAGCTTGGAAAGCACTGTCACAAGTCTGCAAAGACTCAACCTGAAGGTCAGCATCATTTAT
This sequence comes from Dromas ardeola, assembly GCA_013398915.1. Lineage (NCBI taxonomy): Eukaryota > Metazoa > Chordata > Aves > Charadriiformes > Dromadidae > Dromas > Dromas ardeola. Next base: position 13,753 of record VYZM01013917.1, on the reverse strand, counting down.
GCTGACCTGAAACTGTTCAACCTTGTGCCCTGATGCTGTGGCTAAAGAGACAGTAACAACCCAAAGAGCCAAAGCCAAGCCTCTCTTTTCATGTGGCCTTCCTTCTGGGTCTGCTAGCTGTTCTGGTTTGAGTTGTTTGCTCACGTGAGGGATGCTGTTCTCTGCTGTCAGGAGGGAGCTTATGCACTATTTGACAAACCCTCACCCCGGGATGGGGAGACGAATTTATCAGCCACATCCCACATCTTACCAGAGTGATCCCATGGTGGTATAAAAGGACTTTTGAGCTGCGTGCTGCAGCATGTTGAGCTCCAGGCTGGAGCATGTTGTGGTGTGTGCTTGCAGGTGGATGCTGCTTTGGGTGCTGAAGAGATGGTGGAGACTCTGACGGAGAGAAACTTAGACCTGGAGGAGAAGGTCCGGGAGCTGCGTGAGACTGTTGGGGACCTGGTAAGATGGACTCCTCTGCAGTAAGGGCTGGTACTGAAGGGCTTGCACCTCTTCCTGGTGTGGGGCTGGTCCAGCAGTGCCAGAGGGGACTGGGGAACCTCTCTACAGGCATCGTGCTCGGTGCCGCTTCCGAGCGGTGCACAATATGCCCCTTGCACCCCGAGGTGCCCCTCTGTTCTGAAAATGCCCAACTGCCCTCGCTTGCTCAGCTGTGGTGTAACTGCGTCCCGTGCTGCCTCCTCCTTGCCAGGAAGCCATGAACGAGATGAATGATGAGCTGCAGGAAAATGCCCGGGAGACAGAGCTGGAGTTACGGGAGCAGCTGGATATGGCGACGGCGCGGGTCCGCGAGGCAGAGAAGCGTGTGGAGGCTGCGCAGGAGACTGTGGCCGACTACCAGCAGACCATCAAAAAATACAGAGAGCTGACTGCACACCTTCAGGTGCGGCCCTTTGCTGTCCACCTCACAGCAGCGGGGCAGTTCTTGCTGGAGCTGTGCTCCTCTGGGAGCCCACCTTGGTGATGAGGAGACCGAGCAAGTGTAGGCAAGAGCATTCTCAGAGGAGGTGGGCAGGGATGGAATGCTGCCTCCTGCTCTCGTGGGAGATGGGCAGAACGCAGATGGCCGATGCTTGGAGAGTGGATTCCTAATTGAGCTTTCCTAGGGACCTCCAGCATTGCCAGACCTGCACGTGCTTCTCGTGACCTCTGACAGCCCTGCCTGTCCTTCTGCCTGTATCCAGATGGGGCTTGCTGGCAGAGCCCCTGCTGAAGTCAGCACTGTAAAATACTTCTGAACACATGGCTGTTTCAGCCTTTTGCCGTGCTGTGCTGCTTGTGCTCCAGGCTTGGGAACTGAGTCCTGGGAGAGACACAATAGCGTGGGGTTGTTCCAGCACTGGGCTTAGTTCTCCTGGGCTTTGCTGGCAGCGAAAGGAGATGGGTAATGAGTCTGCGTGGATTCCTTGGCTTTAGTACAGTGTACGGTCAGCCAAGCCTTTGGAAAGCACTTGCATTCCTCTTCCTTACTTGCATCCATCATTGTGCATGTTGCACAACGAGCCCCCGGTGCTTCCCCGTCCCCCCCCCCTCCAACCCTCCCCAAGCAAGGGGGCATTTGGAGGTTAGGTGTGGAGGTACCGCAGTGGGTGTGGGATTACAGATGTCCTCTGTGCTGGTTTTCTGTAAGTCTCACCGCAGCTTCTTTCTGTGCTCAGGACGTGAACCGAGAACTCATGAGTCAGCAAGAAGCATCTGCCGAGAAACAGCAGCATCCTCCTCCCGAGATGTTTGACTTTAAGATTAAATTTGCAGAGACGAAAGCCCATGCTAAGGTAGGGCCAGCACGAGAGCTGCGCGCCAGGCGTGTGAACTGAACAGGGTGCATTCGTTCCCTCCCGTGTGTGAGGCTCCTGAAGCAGTGGCACCGAGGCATGGTACCGGTGTGTTGGGTGCCAGTCTCGGGGTGGGTATTCCCCGCCTGGTGGGGCTGACCCTGGTTCTCAGAGTTGGCCTGTGGTGCTCGTGCCAGGCATGGAAACAGGCGACCGTCAGGATGTTTCTCTCTCCCAAGAGAAACATCGAACTTCAAACTCTGCTGTGCAAAAAAGGGATGTTTTCTTGTGAAAGAGCGTTCTCGGAGCTGACAATGTAAGCATTGTTTGTGTCACACTGTGAACGCTGGCTGGAAAGAAAGAATGCTTGTGAGCACAGATACATGGTGTACTCTGTACATGGGGTTAGACCAGAGCTCCAGACCGGTCCCTGGGCACATCTGCAGAACACTGGTTGTTCATGATGAGAAATGTTTCCTGTGACAGCCAGGGAATGAGGTGTTAGCTGTGTCCCAGGGGGAAAGAGGTTCTGACTTTTTAAAATGTGGGCTGGCATGCACTGGTCTGGGGAGGGGACCGATCGGGCTGCCTTGACCATGTGTCTCCTGCAGGCCATCGAGATGGAGCTGCGCCAGATGGAGGTGCAGCAGGCCAACCGGCACGTCTCCCTCCTCACCTCCTTCATGCCTGACAGCTTCCTGCGCCACGGAGGGGACCATGACTGTATCCTGGTGCTGCTTCTCATCCCTCGGCTCATCTGCAAGGTGGGATGGGTGCCTCGGCTCCTGCCTGCCTCGGGGAGTTAGGCCTTGTCAAGAGCTTGTGTTAGTTCTTCCTTTGAAGCTTTGAGCTGGAGCTATCTCCTGAGCTGGGCTGATGTGGCTTGGGGTGTATCTTTTCTTTTTGTCCCACTTGAATTTGGGATTTTGAATGTTTATTAGTTTGAGAACTTTTAAAACTGTCTGCGAGAAGGGAGGAGGAGGAAGCAGGAGTCCCTGCCCGCAGGTGGTGGAAGGTCAGTGGTTGGAGCACTCAGTTGTGGTCCTGGTGGGTCAAGGCTGCCAGTTTGGGCAGGGCAGGCGAGTGAGCCTCTGTGTCTTGCAGTACTGACCGGGGGGTTGGGCGTTCTGCTGTCCTGCTCATTCCCCTTCTGGACTGCAGAAATCTTTCGCAGGAAAGCTTGCTTTTTTGGGGGCATTGGGGGGGTGTTTGAGTGGTCTTTGGCTGAGCAGAACAGATCAGAGCAAGCGTAGGAAGACTCTGAAGGTTTGCCCTCTTCCCCAACAGGCTGAGCTGATCAGCAAACAGGCTCAGGAGAAGTTTGATCTGAATGAAAACTGCGCAGAGCGCACTGGCCTCAGGGGCGCTGCGGGAGAGCAGCTGAGCTTTGCTGCAGGGCTGGTCTATTCCCTGAGCCTCCTGCAGGCTACGCTGCACAAATACGAACAGTGAGTACACAGCCCTTCTCCTCACCCTTCGTTCCCACCTGCTTCACCGTCTGGAAGCACAGACAATCTCTGCAGCCTCGCAGCAGGGCCTGGTCCCTCTGGGATTAAAGATATTTTGGCAGCTAGGCTGGAAGAAGGCTGAGGGATCCCATTTGTTGCCTTATCGTGGGGGTATTCACTTCTCTTGTAACTCCTTCCTTGTTTTCCTCCCAAGAAACGTGAAGGGATCCAATTCTCTAGCACGTGTTGCTCATTCTTCAGCTGTGACCATGTCTTGAGGCCAGAAGTAGCCTTGCTGCACTCATTTTTCCATTTGTCCTGCCAGGAGATGCATCACAGTCTCTTGCTGAGCTTGATTGCATCTGGGGTTGGCTCTGGGCTTCAGTCCCCAAGAACTGAAGGCTCTCCCCTGCAGCACAGTGCCCTTTTCCACGAGTGCCCAGGGCTTAGTCCTGTGTGGAAGGTTTCACAGAGTGTCAACCTGAACTCTTGATCAGTGTGAGCCCATTACTAGGCAGGGCCCTGACAGCACCATGGAGCCAGGGCTTTCCTCGGAGACTGGGAAATGCCTTCGGGCACCAAAACGGCTGTGGCTGGGGAGGGTACTTGCCTTGAGGCTTGCTTGGCTTGCTCCCAGGAAAGTGGCTCAGTGTGAAACAGGGCACTGAAAGATCCATTTGCTCCTGCACCAGCACGGCTGATGAACTTGTAGAGTCTCCTCCTGCCTCCAGCACTGGCTTCTGGCTTCGAGACTTCAGCTTTTCTGTTCTGGGGCTCCCTTTTCTATAGCTTCCAGGCAGCCTATCTCATGTCCTGGTTTTCTATAGATGTTTTGACCTTTGTTAACCACTCTCTAGCTAAGAGGGTCCAGCTGGTGGTCCTGGGGTGTTCCAGTGGTCTGAGATTGACACCCGGAACCAAAGCCCTGTATTGATGCTGCCTGGAGCATGTGGCTGTCCCAGCCAAGCCAACTGTGCCTGCATTCCCTTACCAGGGCCCTGAACAAATGCAGCGTGGAGGTGTATAAGAAGGTGGGGATGCTGTACCCTGAGATGAGTGTCCATGAGCGCTCGCTGGACTTCCTGATCGAGCTGCTGCACAAGGACCAGCTGGACGAGACGGTCAATGTGGAGCCGCTGACCAAAGCCATCAAGTACTACCAGGTGGGTCTGCGGAGCCGAGAGTGACAGGCTTTTGGCCATGCTTGGGGTGTTTCTGACCTTCAGGGAGGGGAACTGGTGCAACCTCACCAGTGCATGCCACAGCTGGAAATCGTGTCCTTGGATACGTTGTTCATGTGGCACATTGATAAGCTGTGAATAAGCTCCTTGGTAGCCCTTTCCTGTGGATATTTTTCATCTCCGGAGGATGCAGGACTTGAGCCTGTGAGTGTGTCAACTGAGGGCTGTGTTCTCTGTCCCTGGGAGGACGCAGTTCTCCCATCCTAGGTTTCTGTACCTCTGTGCTGCGGGTCAGGGTCGCTGAGCCTTTGATGTAGGGGCCACCAGAGGGCGGAGTGTTCAGAGAGGATCTGGTGCAGGTCGCCGCAAGAGCTTTCACTTGCAATTAAAAATTAGGCCAAACCCTCAGTGTTTGGGGGGTTTTGTTATGTATTTCCTCCTTTGGTTTATTTGCTGGCATGTGTGGAAACGTTTGAGGGGTGCTGATCTCTGCTGATCTCTCTCCACCTAGCATCTGTACAGCATCCACCTGGCTGACCAGGCTGAAGACTGCACAATGCAGCTGGCTGACCACATCAAGGTGAAGTGGCGAAAAATAACTTGACTCTTCCCTTGTTGCGTGTTTTCTGCCTTTTCCCTTTCTGCTCCCCACTGAGATCGTTTTGTGAGTTGAAGTGCCACTTCTCCCCCTCTCCCCATTGCAGTCACTTTTCCCCAGCTCCCGTTGCCAGTGGTGGCACAGAGGTGATGTGGGCTCCCAGGTCAGGGAAAGGGGAAGAAGACGTGGGGCCATTTGCCCTGCAAGACATCTGGGTAGAAAGAGAAGAGCAGTAAGGAGAGTGTGGAGAACCTAGTGTCTAAGAGGGAGCGTTGTACTGCCCCGAGCTTCTAAGGGAAGTACCGGTGTCCTGTGCCCCACAGAGTAAAATAAAAATTGACTGAATGCCTCAGCCTCTTTTCCTGCTCCTGTAAATCCTCGAATTGTGTACAGAGGGTCTGTGCTGAAACGCCTGAGGCCATATCCCCAGTTTGCCCAAGAGCAGCTCTCTTGCCTGGTCTCTGCTTTGCCCCGAGCTGATGGTAACTGTGTTTGTTGCTCTGCAGTTCACCCAGAGTGCCTTGGACTGCATGGGGGTGGAGGTGTGCCGGCTGCGAGCCTTCCTCCAGGTAGGACATGCCAGGGCTGGCTCCGCAGGGTTGTGGCGAGGGTTGTGCTTGTTTCCCCCCCACAGTGATCCCTCTGTCGGTTTTTCTGAGGTCCTTTCTCTGCACCCTAGGCTGGGCAGGAGGCATCCGACCTTGCCATCCTCCTCAAGGACCTGGAGACCTCGTGCAGTGACATTCGCCAGTTCTGCAAGAAAATCAGGCGCCGCATGCCTGGGACAGATGCTCCGGGTATCCCTGCGGCACTGGGCTTCGGGCAGCAGGTGAGCTGGCAGAGCAAGGCACCCTAGCACTGCCCGGCACAGGGCCGTCTTAGCCACATACTGGGAGCTGTGGGCTGTGCTGGGCTAGCACCAAATGCTGATAGATCACTGCTGTCCTTGCTGGCGCCAGGGAGGGAGTGTGCTGGTGTGCAGTGCCCTGCTTATGGAGCAGCTTCCCACTGCTCAGGCGGAAGAAAATGGTGCAAGCCAAGATGGGAATTGTTGTCTCTGGGCTTTGTGTTTCTAGTTGGGATGGAGACATGGATTTGTTAGCCTAATCTTCTCCAGCCTTGAGTTTCTTTCTATCTTTTCTGGTGTTTCCCATCTTCCTAGTGACGCTTCATAAGCAAGTTAAAATCTCAATACCTTCACACTAGGGTGAGGCAAGTGTTGTGCAGCCAGGAGCTTCCCCAGTGCCTGGGAAGCAAGCTGGAAAGCAGCCCGTTTGTCTCTGCTTTTCCCAACCATCCTGTTTCTGCCCAACTTTCAGGTGTCGGACACGCTGCTGGACTGCCGCAAGCACCTGACGTGGGTGGTGGCCGTGCTGCAGGAGGTGGCCGCTGCTGGGGCGCAGATGATTGCTCCTCTGGCGGAGAACGAGGGGTTGCTGGCGGTGAAGCTGGAGGATCTGGCCTTCAAAGCGAGCGAGCAGGTGGGAAAACCCCTTCTCGACTGCCCCTTGTTCCCTGCTGCAACGAGGTGAAGCCAGGAACTGTCATCATTCCAGTGCTACAGACCTGCCTGTGAGCAGCTCTGGAGGCTGGGAATGAACTCCTGGGAATCTGGCCAGGAAATAATGCTAAAATCCGGGGAGCTTTGTGGTTCCCTGCACTGTGCTGTCCTTCCCCACAGCTGGCTTTGCTTTCCAGCCGCACTAAAGGGACCGCGGCTTCTCAAGGCCTGTGGCACGTTGTGGGGAGTGGGAGGGGGCTGTAACGGTGGCTGTGAGCTCAGCCTAGGGGCACCTGCCACTTTCTTCCCATCCTTTGCAGATCTACGGCACCCAGGGCATCAACCCCTACGAGTGTCTGCGTCAGTCCTGCAGCATCCTCATCGCGACCATGAACAAGATGGCCACAGCTATGCAGGAGGGAGAATATGATGCAGATAGGCCACAGACCAAGGTGGGCTTCAACTGCAGCAGGGGTCTTGGCCAGAGCTGGAGCATCTGAGCTGCTCTCTAATCTCCCAGAGTCCTACTGCTGCCTCCCCTGGCAGGAGACTGTCTTCTGGGTGCGGGTGGCAGGGTAGAGAGCCGGGTAGGTGCAGCAGTTGCCTGCAGGATTCAGGGAGGCCAGGAATGGTCCCCCTCTTGGCGTGCGGTCTCATCTGCAATTACTGGAATTCTTCTTTAAATGCCAATTTTGTATCTTGTTCCTCTGGTCTCCGTTGCAGCCCACCCCACCTGCTGACCTACGGGCAGCGGCTCTTCGTGCAGAGATCACTGATGCTGAGGGGCTGGGGCTTAAGCTGGAGGACAGGGAGACGGTCATCAAAGAACTGAAAAAGTCTCTCAAGATCAAGGTAAGCTGTTCTTCAGTTGATCTCTGCCTTCCTGGCTGGTCAGTGAAGAGCTCTGTGTTGCTGTAGTGGTCACGTTCGTGCTCCAGGTGATTTGTTGCCTGTGGAACTGTCTCGAGTGCCAGCCGATCTCCTCCTGGAAATATTGTTCCAGTTGTCAGGGAGGTGCCTCCCTGCCAGAGACTGTCCTGGCCTTTCCCCAGTGATATTCTGGGATGGGGAGCGTTGGTGATGGGTTCATGTGTCTGGGTACCAAGCATATGTGCAGTGTGGGTAGGACTTGTGATTTCTGGGCAGGCTCCCACCGAGTGTTGCAAGGAACTTTTCTTAGTGCCCACCATCCCCAGGGCCCAGGAGCTTTCTGATTTCTTTCCTGCCGCTCCAGGGCGAGGAGCTCAGCGAAGCAAACGTGAGGCTTAGCCTCCTGGAGAAGAAACTGGACAGTGCGTCCAAGGATGCGGATGACCGTGTGGAAAAGATACAGACAAAGCTGGATGAGACCCAGACGCTGCTCAAAAAGAAAGAGAAGTAAGTGTGAGATGGGGCTGCTGTTGGAGGGTCTCTGATGAGGACTGGACGGCCGGTGGTCCCCTGGGCTGGCTAGGAGGCTTTGTGGAGGGGGGCGTTAGTGGAGGATCCACAGGGGAACCAGCACATTTTAATGGTGCACAGCAGAGCACAGGCTGGTAGAGGGGTCCTGGGAAAGGTCCTGTTCAAATGCTTTTATGGAGATGGCCATTGTCTTGGCATGTTCTTACTACCATTGCTGTGCTCCAAGCATCTCTTGCCACACATGGTCTGTTGGCAGAGCGAGCCTGTGGACAAGCAGGGAGGTGCAGGCTGGAGGGAGGACTGTCTTGCAGTGTAAAAGCTGGGCAAAACAGGTAAGGAATGTTGGGTTCAATATGGATAAATGCTTCTTCCATGTGCTAAACTGCAATCTACAGTGGAGGCTGATAGGGCTCCAGCTCCTGGATCAGCAGGTTTACATTTGACACACTGCATGACAAAGCCAGGAGCCCTCAGGTCCTGGACTACTTGCTGCTTTCCTTCAGAGAAATGTCTCTGGCTACGCCTGTGACTCTGTGTATCTTCCCAGGGAGTTTGAGGAGACCATGGATGCTCTTCAGGCAGATATCGACCAGCTGGAATCAGAGAAGGTGGAGCTGAAGCAGCGCTTGAACAACCAGTCAAAGCGAACCATCGAGGGCCTGCGCGGCGCTCCTGCCTCTGGAGTTGCCTCCATCGTGTCTGGCATTGCCGGAGGTGCGTAACCAGCATCCCCAGTGCACTCAAACTGGTTCTGCAGCTAGTGTGGGGCCATTTGCAGGCTGGAAAGGGAGCCCGGGACGTCCTCCTGATACAGAGTCCAGGAGCTGTGCAGTGGGATGCCCTGCCGTGTCTGTGTAAAGCCTGCCCAGGAGGCAGTGCTGGAGCTTGTACTGCAGTCAGGAGTGCGCAGCGCTTCCAAACAATGCTCTGATAGTCTGCTGCTCTGCCTGCCCAGCCTTCCCGCAGAGAGCCAGAGCCCCTGGCGTGGCTGGCAGAGGTGTGAGGACAGGAGACATTCAGGCTGTAATGATGACTGGGGAACGCGGAGACCCTGCAGCTCCCCAGGGATGTCCTGCAGCTCCGTGCCTGGGCGGGCAGGGCAGTGGTTGGCACCTCTGTGGAGCCAACCTGGGGTGTCCCTGCAGCTGGCTGGGGCTGGGGGACCTGTGGTGGCAGAGCACCTTGCTCTGGCTGCCGTGGGCAGGCAAGCGCCAGTACCACCTGGCCCAGCCCATGGGCCCGTCCTCCCACTGGGGTGCTCTCATGGAGACGCAGTGGTCTGTGCCTGCCCGCTGGCGTGTCTTTGCTGCTGCAGGCAGCGCCTGCCTCCGCTGCCGTGCCTCTCCAGGGCATAGATGGGCTGTTTGGGCTCTGCTGCACTCACCCTGGCTGGCTCGGAGAATGAGACCCGATTTCTCTGCGCCTCCTGGGCTCTCCTGAAGCCCAGCAGCAAGGGGTGGGTGATGGCGTGGGACGGGTGCTTGCTGAGGTTGCGGGGCCTCGTGCTGACTAGCAGGGGTGTCCTCCTCGTCACCCTGGAGGAAATGTCCTACAGAAAATGCCTGGTGGCAGGAGCGGGTCTTTGGCGTCTTTGTCAGGAGCTCTGGCTGCAGGACAGTGTGTGACCTCCTGAACTGAGAGCTCAGGGGTCCTTTAGGACTGGGACCAGGGCGGCTGTGGAGCAGCCTGGCCCTCTGGCCCCAGCACGGCAGTGATCTGGTGGGTCCAGGTTCTTGATCTGGGTTGGGTAGCACCTGAATGCTCCTGGAAGCAGCAGCTTCTGGCCCTCGTGGGGCTGCAGTCTCTCCCCGAGTCACTGTGGCCACGAGCTCTGGCTCTCAGGGATGCTGGCAGCGTGTTCTCGGTCCCGAACAGCGTATGCAGTGCTGTGAGCACTGTGCCAGCACCAGCCTGCTCACGAGTGCTGCGTTTCATCGGGGGGAGCTGAGGGCACAGAGACCCCAACTTTTGGGGGTGTAGTGCACATCGGGTGCAGCAGGGCAGTCTGCGGGAGCTGCTCCTCCGCCCCTGCATGGGGAGGCCCAGCCGGAGCACCTTGGAGCAGGTCAGTGTGGATGACCATGCCTTCAGTGACCCACAACAAGAGGTGGCTGTTGTGGGCTCTGGATGAGCCGTGCCGTGGGTGCACGTATGTCCTGCTTGGGTTGTTCACAGCCACGCACATGGCCGGGGCTCGCCAGCTCCTAGCTGGATCCTGCAGCTGCAGCACATGGAGTCCCACTGCCCCAGTAGGGATGCTGGGAGAATCGCTGCTCCCGGAGTCAGGGGTTGGGGGTCAGCATAGGACACAGCCATGGGTGACCAGAGCTCCTCTGGCCATGGCTCCTCTCAGACTTGATCCTTGGCTTTAATTCTGCTTCTTCTTGTCTTTCCTCTGGCTCCTCTCCTTCTACCGCAGAGGAACAGCAGAGAGGTACAGTACTGCACCCCAGCATGCCAGCGCTCCCTGCCTCCTCCGGACCCCAGAAGTGCATGCCGGGGGGGACTAGCGTCCCAAGGCACCCAGCATGGCCCTGGGACAAGGCTTGGTTTGGGAGCAGGGGGAAGGATGCAGGTCCTGCTCGAGGGCGGCGCTTGGCTCAGGTGCCGAGCAGCCTGTGGCACAGGGGAGCTCGCGGCTGGTGCACTCCTGGAGCAGCACAGGGAGCCCAGGAAGGGAGTGATGAGCATGAAACTGCCGCGGGTGCAGAGTGGTGTGACTCCTGCAGTGGCGAGACGGGTCGCCGGAGTGCCCAGAGCACGGCACAGCCCCACATCTTTGGGATGTGGGCACCGGGAGTGTCTGGTGCCGGGCTGCTGAGGAGACAGGGGGGTAGTGAGGTGCTGGCCCGACCAGTTGGTGTCTTGGCCGTCTCCGCGGAAGCAGGATGGGAGTGCCGCATGTTCCTGATGGCTCTGTCGGTGCCTGGGTGCACACGGGCAGACGCTGCTTTTCCCCTACGCTGCAGACACTTGTCCCTTTGCTGAGCCTCTCCGCACGTCCAGTGCCGCCGTAGCAGTCCTGCCCCGCACTCGTGTGTGACAGTCGCTCACTCTGCTGCCGTTCCTGCCCCTCTGCAGGTGTCGGTGCCGGCCAGGTGACGGGAGGTGGCTCAGGACCTGTCCAGGTGAAGGACTCGCCTCTTCTTCTCCAGCAAATTGATGCCCTGCAGCTTTCCATCAAGCACCTCAAGAACGAGAACAACCTGCTCAAGGTAAAAGACTATACAAAATACGTGATGCGATACAATTGCTCTCACCACCCGATGATTGATTGCCCAGCCCATCCCGAGCAGCGTTCGCAGATTCCTGTCCCCCCCCCAGGCCAGCCCCCATTTATATACTGAGCATGGTGTCTGTGGTAGGGAACATCCCTTTGGCCAGCTTGTCCTGTCTGTGCTCCCTCTCAGCTTCTCTGGGAAGCTGAAAAAGTCCTTAATGTAAACATTACTTAGCAACAACTAAACCAATCTGTGGTATCAACATTGTTCTCATACTAAATTAAAACACAGCAGCTACTCTCTCCCAGTCGAAATTAACCCCACGCCAGCTGAAACCTTGGGAAAAGAAACGGGAATGGTGAGAGGCGTGCTTTACAGCAGGACTCTGCTTTACAGAAAGAGGCTCAGCAGAGTGGGGTGCAGTCCATGTGGAATGCTGTGTGCATGGGATGTGATCCGCATGGGGTGAGCTGGAGGAAGGGCGCTTAGTCCACCATGTCTGGTGGTGGTCAGGAGCACGGCTCTGCTGCGGGGCTGGCAGCGAGCTCTCCGCTGGTGACGAGCTTTGGCTCCTTGGGGGAAGGGGCTTTGGCTCCGGGAGAAGGGTCCGAGTGCAGGGTCAGTGGCTGGGAGCCGGAGCGGCCGGCAGAGCCCGGGGGTGCTGGTGGCATCACCGCCCAGCCTTGGTCCCCCCTTCAGTCTGGGGACTCCGGATGCCGGCTCATGCAGACTGAGGAAGGCGTTTATTGATTAACGAACGCACTATGAGGAAATTGGCAAAGCAGCAAATAATCTAATTAACTGAATAACGTTCCGCTAATATTAATTCACAGACCTATAATTATGCAGATTATTATGCACAACTGTGAAGCTGTTAATGATAGCTCTTAATTCTAATGAGTCACATACGTGGCCACCGTTGAGTTATGGTTCTGTAAGTGCCGACCTGTTTCCCTGTCCCCAAGTCTTACGGGTGCTCAGCTGGTTGTCCAAGGGCTTCCCTCCTGTGTCCTGGTGCGTTTGGGACATCACTGCTGTCCCTGGGCATCTGTGCTCCCACCCTTGGAAGATCCACCCAGGGTGGGTTTTGCTATAGTTTTATGCCCTTTTTTCGTTTGTTTGGGCCCTCCTTTCTGCTGCCTTTTCATCTCATTTTCTCTCCTCGATTCCTCCCAAAGAAACACCCTGCCCCTAATGACCTTCTCCCCCGTTGGTCCCAGGGAGCCCGGATGAAGATGGAGCTCGCCAGCCTGACGCCTCTGCAGGTGCCCAAGATCTCCCTCCCCAAGAACAGGCAGGGAGAAGGTCTGGCCACACAAACGCTGTATCGCAAGACCAGCCAGCTCCTGGAAACCCTCTATCAGATGAGCGCCAACGCCAAGGTTGTGGACATGAAGCAGACCAAGTCGGGTAGGTCCTACACAAACATTCTTTGGCTGAAACATCTGGGGAGCAGAGAGAGGTCATGGGTAGCTGTGAGTCGGAGGGAGCTTGGCCCACGCACGGTTTGTGAGCAACCTCCGCATCTTCCCTCTGCGCCGGGGAGGGACCGGCACCTCCTTCCCATCCCTCCAGCATCCGGAGCAGGGTTTGCTCCAGGGCAGAACTCCAGCCTACCCATTTAGACCTGCCTTCAAGGGATCTCCTCTGGTGGCCATAATCCCGGGTTGCTCACCAGGCTTCCTTGTGCAGCGGGGAGTGGCCTTGTGCCACCGAGAGGCAGCTGTCCCTGTCCCCCTGGCTGCGGGCATTCCTGTGTCTGGGGACAGCGTGGCACCGGTTCATCACGCGGGGGCTGTGTGCCCTGCAGCCTGTGGCTAGCTGGATCCCGAGCCCCGGGGAGGGACACTTTCCTTCTCCTCCTTCCTGCAAACCTCCCTCTCCCCTGCGTCAGCATTCGGGTGACCCGACATGGCGGTGGCTGTTGCCTCGCTCGTGCTGCGGTGCTGGGTCTGCTCCCAGCCGCGGAGCTCGTGCTCCCTCAGGGCTGGGCGAGACCGGCCCCGGTGCTCCGCGTTGCAAGTTTTTTTGGGGGTAAAGAGCGCTGGACGAGCACCGGTGCTGCTGTTACCCCCGCGCAGCCTTGTCCTGCCGCTGGGAAAGCCCCGCGGGGCACTTGCGAGACTCACCTCCTGTCTTCTGCAGCAAGGAGCTCGTCAGCGCGGCTGCTGGAGCAGACGGCCCGCCTGTGGTCCCTCAAAAACAGCATCGAGACCCTGAGGGTAAGGCAAGCTCCTGCCGCGGGCAGCTTTCGGCTGCTGCTGGGGCGAGAGCTGCCGGCGTGGGAGGGTGGGCGTCCCGGCGGCACCCCAGCCCCAGCCCTCCTGTACCCCCCCCAGGCCACGGGCACATGAATGGGCACGTCTCAATGTGGGCACCGTGGTTGGCACTGCCATCCCGTTGGTGCTGCCAGCACCTTGGCGTGCCCCACGGCACCTCGGTGTGCCCCATGGCACCTCCAGCTGCAGTAGTGGGGGGTGGGGGGGCAAGGTGCCGCCCCCTTTCCCTTCCGAAACAAAGCTGGCTTTGAGCCCTCTGGCTCCTCCCCGGGGATGCGGGGTGGCGAGGGACCCTGCGGGGTGGCGAGGGGCTGCCGCAGAAGCGGGCGCAGGGCAGCAG
>VYZM01013916.1:0-55759 GCA_013398915.1 Dromas ardeola | reverse complement strand
TTAAATCCTGCAGTATCTGTCTTGTTCTTGTAGAAAGGTCTCCTGAGAAGGTAACTAGCCTCCACTTACAGAAGGCAGGATAGAATGGAGAATGCTAACAAAATATTCTAGAAGCCTGAGAGGTCTCAGTCTCATGTCTCAGACACCTCAATTACCATGAATTAAAACCTACGCTGAAGTTTTCTGTAAGACAAATATTCTAGTTTTCCCTCTCAAAAAAACTTTTGACACACAGACAAGAAAGATACCCAAGCAATGAAGACAACTTCAATCATGCTGTGCGTTCTTGGCTCATGAATCCATACCTACTGGGATGAGTACGGATGTACACAAAATCTGAGAAGCTTGAAACAACTGGTACAATGTTTGTTAAAACATTCCTCCCTTACCCCCTCCTACAGAAAATCATACTTGTTCACTGAAGGAAGAGTGACTATTCAGACGTGAATTAGTTTGAAGATCTGAGACAGCTTTGAAGGCTAAAAGCGTGTGGACTATCAGGGTTAGAAATGCATGACTGCAAGACTCTTGGGAGTCTCCCATTAAGAGTGGTAACCAGTTTTTGTTTCTTTCTCTGATCCACAGCAAGGTTTTGAATAAAACATGAAAATTATCTCAGATAGATAAAGGATTTTGTGATCTTTAACATATTATTTAGCATTTTTATTCATGAGGCTTCTTTGTTCATACTTACAGAACAAACGTAACAGAGCTTTTGCAGGTGAAGGGATTGGAAAAAAAAAAGAATGAGTCTGTGAACAGTGGTTTAAAAAATAGTTTTCAAAAATTTGTGTTTCAAAACTTCAAAAATTTCTACAGTTCTAAGAACAATTTATTTGCAATAAATGCCCAAGTTTGATTATTCCAAATTTATGATTTTCTTGTTTTGCAGTTTTAGAACTTTTTGCTATTGTTACCTCAACATTATTGTTATGCTCATCACTTTTATAACAAATTCTATCAATTTGAAATCCCACAAATTTGGAGTTTCCCACATAATACTGAAAAATCATATTTTAGTTCACTTCTTGGCATGTAGATGATCCACTGCTCTTTAATTCTTACTTGAATCAGGAATAAAAAGGGTACAAATCAGATGATTTACACAATAAGGGTAAAAGGAACAGGAAGGATCCTATCAAGTTTGAAGAGTTCTTGAATAATTCTCTCATTTCCTGCACCATTTGTTCATCATCTGCATACTTGCCCCAGATGGAACTTTATCTACTCCTGCAATTTCTGTCTGGGCTTCCTGAAGCAAATTTTCCTATTGCTGGAGATAATTTAGTTCAGCAATTTCAAAGGGGTTTTTATTGTTTGGTTTGTGCAATTAACTAGCTAGATTTCTATTCATGAGGTAGGGAATTATTTTTCATCCATTAATGTACAGCTTTCTTTGTATGATATTTAGATAATACAATACAGAACAGATACAAGCTGCATGAGTTCCGTGAATATACAACACGCCCAACAATAACTGGCAATAAGAATCTTTTACTTAACTATTGCTAATATTTAAAACCTTTAGAAAAAGATCATTGTTTTTGAAGAATACCTGGTACCTCTGTCATTTCACCATTCCTATGATATGAGAAATATGACTGTGAGAAACATGTTGGGGACATGGCATCAAGATATATGCTAGGCTTTGCTCACTAGGCAGGTTGTATAAGAGGTACAGGAAAAGTTACAGGCTGGAAAGATCTTGGTTTATTATAGGCTATGAAATTTCTGGGCTGTTAATGAACAATCACTACACTGTAGTATAGAAGGACTAGTTAATTGGTCTTTTCATAGGCTCTGCTTAGATATATTGAGGACCATTTAAATGAATGCGTCATCAGTATAGTCCTAAAAATAACAAAATGACAGAATGAGCATCTGCTGGTTTTTGGAGGGAGATTTTTGTTTGTTTTTTCTTTGCTACAGCACAAAACAGAGCAAAAAGTAAATTACTGCCAACTGTATAAATATATAAGAAGACATATCTTTGTAAATATTTAAATATTTGTTAAAATAACCTTCCTAGTTTTGTACAATAAGTAGTACAAACTGGCAAGTATTATGGTTCCAAATGTGCTGCTTTCTCTGTTCTGTAATCAATGCAAAGATATAATGGGGTTTATTTTAAAAGAGGATTCACCCAAGTGTATTGTGTTTGCTTTCATGGTTTTGTAAGACATCAGTTGGATGCTTTCTAAAGCATTTGAAAGGAAAAGTATCATTTTTTGCAGATGTGCCACTGGGATTTATGTAAGCATGCAAAAATTTTTGTACATTTTTTGGCTTGGTAGCTAATAATTCTTCCTGAAAATCAACACATTTCATACCCCCACCCCCTGCCACCTTTCTCTTGGATGAACACATTGATCTGACTACATAGGTAGTCAGCATCCGCGATGATGGCTGAACCTTACAAAGGTGTGGTTGCATCTTTGCCAAGGTCACATACCACCATGCTGACCTAGAAGCAAGCCAATAACTAAATCACTGTTCACCACTTTTTTTTCTGCTCCAGCAAGATATGATGTGTGGCCATCAATGTTGCACTGCTATGTGAATGGAAAAGTTGTGCAGAGACTGTGCCTCCTCAGTGATCCTGCTAGAGTGTGCCAAGCAGCCAGGAGTTGTCCTAGGCATTCTGTAGGAGAGGAAATATCCCATACAGCTATTTTATATGGGTTCATTTTTGGATCCACTTATTCTCTATAAAGAACGCATCTTTCTTTAACCTGCTTTGGAAGTGGATTACACTCAAGCACAAAAAGACAAACATGCAGAAACACAGGTTTTCTTTCAAATGAAGCCAGTGAGAAAGAGCTGTTATACTTTAAACTACCACCAAACTTGTTTTACAAATGCTTTCTGATATAACCAAGTACTAAAACTAAAGCTTTCAGGGGCATATTTCTCCCTTTTTTTGGTACTTTCCTTTTGCTTCATTCTGATAAATGTCCATATGTAAACATGGAACATGCCTAAACCATTAATACTTACATATTAGGATATCATTTTCCTTTCTCTGAAAGCAGCGCTGGCTTCTCAGAAATGATCCTCTCGATTATTCAGTGATGATTCCTTAGAGTACACTTTAAATGAGAGATGACAGTATACCTTAGAGCCACCCCCAATCTTCCACTCCATGTTCACATTCCATTACAATGAACTCTGGTAGAGTAAGACGCTGGAGAGTGATGTTTTTACAGTCTCATTACTATCTAGTGTATTAGACCATGGCAAAAAACATAGCTTAATGAAAAATATATCCTGTTACAGTGAATGATCACTTGGCAGCAATGGTTATTTTAAAACTTTATCTAGGGCCTTTAAACTAAGCTTTCACCATCTGTTCTACCTTCTAATTATACATGCAAAAAGAACATAATTCACAAGTGTATCATAAAAGTGGATAATGTAATTGATTAAATGATATTGCTGCTTGTATGTGTGTTTGGTTATTCAGTGCCTCTGTTTTGCTTTTTAGCTCATAAATCACTCTGAATACATTGTACAGTGACTTTTTCTTGGCAAACAGACAAGAGATGAACTCTCTCACATTTGAAGGGAGGCAATGAACTGATAATGATGGATGGAAAGAGAATACCAGAGAGGTACAAATACTGTCAAACATCAAGTATACATGCTCCAGTTCTTTGAAGGAGTTGGACCAACTTGCTCTCTTGCAGTACTTCAGAACACGAGGACCTACTTGGCAACTGTCTTACATTAAATAAAGAGCAAGGAAGAAATTGCTTGTTTAAATGGCATCTGACAGTCTGCATATAACCTTTTGCATGACATTACAATATCTGTGCACTGTTATGAATGGAAATCTTGGAGCTTTCTTTTGTGAAGTCATCCAGGTGCTTATATTACTTTCAAAAATACTACAATGAATTCAATTTCTATTACATGCTAAGATTAAGTTCAACTTGTCTAGGGTCTTAGGGAGGAAAAAAAAGCCCGTATTTTAAAACAGCTAGGAAAAAAGCAAGAGCCCTAGTAAGTGGAATGAAAAACTACTTGTAATTTTTTACCACAAATAGGAAATTAACTGAGTTCACAGATTTCAAATAATAGTAGAACCTGAAGAATAGTGTAGCCTTTACAATACTTTGTTTCCTTAAAATTAGTAGATTTTAGTGAATCTACAGAAAACACTGGTTGGGAACGGCTACCTTAACCTAAAGTCTGTTTTGATGCGAGCTTGCTTAGGTAAGTCGAAGTAGAAATTTAAAGTGCCTTCTACAAAGCTCTAGTAAAATTGTAGATTCCCTTCAAATTCTTCGGTTTGAAGATGTACTTAGTACTAACTGCACTTAAATTTCATTCAGTGTTTCTGCAGTAATTTTTCTACAGTAATATATTCTATGTACATTTTGCTACACATGCTGTGTCCCAAGTGTGTATATAAAATACATTGCACAAGAATGCATTTGTCTGAATGGATGAAAGAAAATACTCACTACGAAATGTGTTTTGAAAGATGTTTAAAATGAAGCAGAAGAAAATGTCATTCTTAAATTTTTAGCATTCTATACATTTATGCTGTAGTTTTTGTGATTCCCAATAGATTTTAGCAAACTTCCTCCCAAACAGCTCTTCTTTATTGTTGCCTCTGTCCCCTGATTTAAGGAGATAAGGAAAGAGAGTTCTTTGTGACATTAATGTATATTTAATCCAGATCATTACTTTGGTAGTTTGGCCTCAATCTTCTTCCAAGGACTGTAGTACAAACCCCAGTCATGTCCTGTCATGTCTTTTGCTCTTTCTCTAATATCTCCTTCCCTCATTCTGACAGGTAATTTAGAAAGCCTGCCACATATCTTCCTTGCATCTGATTCTACTAGATGTGAATGGATTGAAAGGTGGAATGTAGTGAAACAAAACAATCTGTAGCATGGTTGAGTATTTTAATAAATATTTTAAAATATTTATGTTGAGTTCACAAGGTTTTCCTAAGTATTAGCAATGCAGTCTAGTGAGGGCGCTACCGTGATTTTGCCAGGAAATAACACGCAGTTATTTTCTGAAGAGAGGCTTTTTTTAATATCAATAAATAATATGTTCCTCTTATGCTATTATGTAAAAAAAGAAATATATGCTTAACATATGTTTACTTGTGTATTGGGTTTGCGTGGCAAGGTTTTGGTGGTGGGGAAGGCTATAGGGGGGGCTTCTGTGAGAACCTGATAGAAATGCATCCCCTATGTCTGATAGAGCCAATGCCAGTCAACTCCAAGATGGACCCACCACTGTCCAAGGCTGAGCCCATCGGCGATGGTGGTAGCGCCTCTGGGATAACATATTTAGGAAGGGAAAAAAGAAGCTGCTGCACAACAGCAACTTTAGCTGGAGAGAGGAGTGAAAATATGTGAGAGAAACAACTCTGCAGACACCAGTGAAGGCGGCCACTGGTGAAGAAGGCCAGTGAAGAAGGAGGGAGAGGAGGTGCTCCAGGCACCGGAGCAGAGATTCCCCTGCAGCCTGTGATGAAGACCATGGTGAAGCAGGTCGGTCCCCTGCAGCCCATGGAGGTTAACAATGGAGTAGATATCCACCTGCAGCCTGTGGAGGACCCCATGCTGTAGCAGGTGGATGCCCAAAGGAGGCTGTGAACCCGTGGGAAGCCTGTGCTGGAGCAGGCTCCTGGCAGGACCTGTGGCCTCATGGAGAGAGGAGCCCACACTGGAGCAGGTTTGCTGGCAGGACTTGTGATCCCATGGGGGACCCACGCTGGAGCAGTCTGTTCCTGAAGTACTGAACCCTGTGGAAGGGACTCATGCTGGAGCAGTTTGTGAAGAACTGTAGCCCATGAGGAGGACTCATGTTGCAGAAGTGTGTGGAGAACTGTCTCCTGTGGGAGGGATTCCATGCTGGAGCAGGGGAAAAGTGTGAGGAGTCGTCCCCCTGAGGAGGAAGGAGCAACAGAAGGAATGCATCATGAACTGATCAAACCCCACTGCCCCCACTCTCCCTCTTTACACTGGGGTGAAAGAGGTAGAGAAAATCGGGAGCAAAGTTAAGCCCAGGAAGAAGGGAGGAGTTGGGGCAAGGTGTTTTAGGATTTAGTTTTTATTTTCTCATTACCCTTGGTAATAAATTAAATTAATTTTCCCCAAGTCAAGTCTGTTTTGCTCTTGACAGTAACTGGTGAATGATCTCTCTGTGTCCTTATCTTGACCCATGAGCCTTTTGTTATATTTTCTCTTCCTTGTCCAGCTGAGGAGGGGGAGTGATAAAGCAGCTTTGGTGGGCACCTGGTGTCTAGCCAGGGTCAACCCACCATGGCTTTGAGGCAAAGTAAACGTATGATAGAGTGTTAAAAAGCAGCCATGAAACGTAGGGAAGTTTAAAACCCCTGCAAAATCCCTAGATGAGTACATAACAGAGCCATAAACTGCAGTGATGTATTGCTCGGAAGAGCAGATAAAACAGGCAGGTGTCAACCTCTGCACCTATATAAATCAATAAAACTCATAAATTAGGCAGTGATACTTCATCTTAAAATGTATGGATGTATGCAAAGTCTATTTACTTCACAGGGCTGAGCCAGGACACATGTAGGGGGATGGGAGGTCCAAGCACAGATTGTCGATAGTAGGATTAGAGCCTTAGGACTGGAGCCAAAACCACTTGAGTCAGTGTGACTTATGCTGGTTTACAGGGGACTGTTAATTGGCCCCTGAATTATTTACTCTGAATTCTGAATAGATATTCCTTAACCTATCCAACCTGTTGTTCATGAACATAATTTTTGCAACTAGCTGGTCCTGTGCCATTGGTATACTGGCACATTGTGTCAAAATCGGCTTCACAAAAGAAACTACTGTCCAAAACCAGAAAAATGCCAAGTTCAGAGTAGGTTGTTATTTTGGGGGTTCATTAAACTAACTCAAGTTGATAAGCCATTTACTTTTGTTGCTAAAACATTCATAATCTTCTAGAAGTCAACAGCAACTGAGCAGTTTTCTAGAAATAAAAAAAAATAAATTATACCATTCCATATGCAAATACCTCCAATCTAACTGCTATGTGGTCTGTATACGCAAGACCTGATTTTATCTTCTTTTTCCTACTTTCCAAACCGCCATTCACCTTTCACATACACTGTATTCTGTTGTTCTGCTATGCTTCTCTCCATTTTTTTAATATATTGGATTTTTCTTCCTTTACATTGTCTTTTTGTTCATTTGTTTTTTAAACTTTAGTGGAATGTAATTCTTACAGCAGAATCAGAGTTTAACTTTCAAAACCACAATTTTCTCTTAAGTTTGAAACTGGGAAAAGGAAAAAAATCCTTATTATACTCAACCTTTAAAAACCTCAGGAGACACAGAAAAGAAATCTCCAAGGGTTCAGTATTTTTAAAAAGATATTATTTCTTTCTCTAAAGGAATGATTGAATATGGCAGATCTTTTGAGTTTTTCTGTAACCAGGGATCAGTCTTTTTTTACTTTCCAGTAAGGAACAACCACAGAGATACTGACTCAGCTTGACAATGTTTATAGTAGACGTTATTTAAAGTATACTACAAATGATTTGGGGATATGAAGCAGAAAGACTCTAAGAGGCTCTCTGATCAGTGATGAGAAATTGTTCATTAGATAACTGTAATTCGTATGGCAATCTGCAGAGCAGAGCCGTTTTGGCCAGCTGCCCAATTTCACTTCATCAAATGCTTAAATATAATTAGACTTTGTAGACTGATTGATTATAAAGCCAAAAGGGGCTATTGGGATGATCCATGCTGACCTCCTTTGCAGCACAGGCCGGAGACCTTTGCTGAACAAATCCCCATTCCAAGAACAAAAGTCTTTTCAGTCAGGTATCCGCTTTTGTTATAAAAAACTCTGGTGATAAGTTGTAACACTTAGTACCATTGACCCAGTGTTTCCTAACTATCCTTGTTCAAATATCTCCCTTACCTGAAGCTTCATATCAGCTAATGCTGGCCGTGGGGTGCGGCCTGCCCTGGCGTCCTGTGATTTCCACTGTGAAGACCTGGCTCCCTGTGCTCTGGTGGCTGCCTCACAGTCTGCTGCCAGACCTGCGTGCCAGGATGGGAGCAGCCTACGCAGAAGGTACTTTTCTTCTTCTTTCTTTTTCCTCCACCCTCAGAAACAAGGACTTTAAAATTGTCCTTTCTGCCCCGCAGTGCAGGGGCAGGGCTGGCGCCATTACAACGTTTAGCAGTGTGGCCCTGTGGGTGGAGGTGCCATGGCCAAATTCCTGTCAGGACCTGGCCCAGCTTGGCTCTTCTTGGGAGAACAGCTGCTGTCTCAGTCCTTCCAGTAAAACTGTACCCATGTGTGGGAGCCAAGTGGCTCCACATGACACCAAAACAGGTCTCCCCTTAAATAAGGTCCCGTACTTGGGAATGTCGTGGCCTGGATGGACCCCAGGAAGGGGGTGGGCCACTGGTGCTGGCTTTTAAGATTTCTGAGTTGCCTTTAATTAGTCAGCAACTTACACAACTATGTCCTCAAATGGGGAATGTAAGCCTACTTTAGAAGTGAGATTGTCAATTAAATTTAGATCAGTACATAAGGCGTGCAAGAGTAGAAAGGGTTTCCGTATAATAGATTGACTGCTGATAGCCACACTTGCCATAGGTACCAAAAGGAAGTATCAAGTAACTGTTAATAACTGGCTGGCTTTCAATGGCAACCAGTGCTGATATTTGGAAATCTAATAGCGTGCACTTCAGGTGGTGTAATAAGCACAATGAGAGCTCCCTTTCTGGCTCACCAAATTTAATATTGAGACTGTGTTCTCCATGCCTTGATTCTGCCTTTGGAAGTACACATGCTCATAATTAATTCTAAAGGGTATTTACTTTTAGGCATAAAAAAATCTGTAAAAACTGAATGATCTGTAAAAAAAGAGAAAAAGAATAAAAGAGTTCTCAGTTAAAGTGAAAGAACAGTATTTCTCATTTGTTTTTTCTTTTTTCCCCAACATGAGAAGTAATAGCATAGAGTTACTTACTTTGCATACTTGTATTTACCCATACTTTCAGAAGTTGTAACATTCAGACTTAAAATAACCACAACCTGTGTCTGTACTTGAGCCTGATTAGCATTTATACTCTGCAGCTGATGACAACAAAACTCAGCTGTAGCTTTAAGTTCCATGAGGGTCACGCTGACCACTTTCTTAGTTTGATAATATATGAATAACCTTCTTAGACTAATACTAATTAACTTTGTACAGTTTCTGCTGTAAATTATTTTCTGAGCCACTTAGGATTGCTCTCAGCCAATTGCATACATGGCAAAAGGTTAATTGTTTGTGAAAGACAAAGAAAAGGGCACCTCTGTGACTCCCATTAGAAATTAAGAAAATAATGAAATCTTTCTGGGGGAATTCATCTACTTCATGTGTGATGTACTGACTGCAAAACTTCTATGATATTCAAATATTTTCAAGAGGAATGTTTGACAAAAACAGAGCGTACATTTATGTAAAATAATGGCATGGATTTCTGCTTTGTTCAGAAACATGGCTAGTAATAGATGTGATAATTTAAGCTGGTCTGTTTTGAGAGGAATTGTATCATGGATATATATAAAAAATACAAGTATTTCCTATGCTGATCAAGTCATGCTGGGTTGTTCAAATTAGCCTACAGAGTGCAGGAAAATTGTACTTATATACATGGCAACCACCATCATACAAATAGGAGTTGCGTAATTATTGTAGCATGAAATATTTATGTCGCATATCATTGCCAGAAGAGACGTGAACTGCAAATTGCACCCAAAAAATGACAAAACAAACTGCATGTGATGCCACACAATGATGTAGGTTTTTAGAGCTTTATTTAGAGCTGATTATAATTCAGAGTTTATAGAAACATCCTTTTTTTTTTTTTAAGATGTTTGAAATATATTGTCTCTTTTGTTTCTTTCTGACTTCCTCATCTGCAGAGTTGTTGGTTGGAGAATCCTGAAAATAAAATAAAAATAATTTCCAAAATTGTGTAAAAAAGCTTTGAAAATTAAAGAAATAATATGACCTTGCCAGGAAATTATTTCTTCATCCTTCACCCAAGTTACTTTCCTTCTGGCCAAGGAACAGTTTTTTCCTTCTCCCTCATGCTGCTATTTGGGCTTATACTTTCTCCTCTGCTTGGTCTTCTAGAGTTGATTGTGTAAGCAAAACAGATTGCTCAGCTTTGATTAGTCTTATATGTGTGAAGATCTCACCTGTGGAGAAATAAGGCAGGTTTTTGCAACCCAGAACTGTAGAACGTTGTGGTTTTTTGTTACTTGTGTGTACTTAAACATAATGTTCTGTGAAAATAACTAACATTTTGCAGACCTCAGTATGAAAGCTGTGAAGTATAATAAAGAGCAGGAAAAATAAATTGGAAAATGGATAGGGGTTGGGAAATAAAATAAAAAGCTAGACAGTTACTGTGGGGGGGACCTGATGGTGGAAGTAAGGTAGAAGTAAAAACCTGTGCTTTTAGTGCTAAAAGTTTTGCTGTTAGTTTCATTTTACATAGCTGAAATGATTGGGTAGGTTAAAACCTGGGCCCTGAGTGCCATTTAAAGGTGCAGTGTACATTTATCTTGCATAACTTAATACTACTTTGCTTTCTGGGTCATCAGTGTATAATCATGTGAAACGTCAACTTCATTGAATTCAGAGGGTGTTTTCTCATTGCTTTAAAGAAGGGACAGACTTCATGATTTTATCTATTTACTTCTTTACTAACGAAACAGTTTATAATGGAAAATGCCTCTTGCTGTCCTCACAATTACCATTTCCAGCTGCGGCAGGTTCTCTAAATTGGCAGACATGACACTTACCAGCAGCAGTAGAATCAGCAACACCAATGACCAGTGGAACTTCATTACCTCTAAAGTTTCTCAATATGTGAGTAACATTTGAGTAAATGTTATATCCCTGGTGTACAGATACAGGAAATTAAGTATAAAGCAATGTATTCTTTTAAAAAAAAAAAAAGTTTTTTTTCCCACAGAATTTTGGAGCAATTCTTCCTTGAGTGGAATGGAAAGATGAATCATTGATAAACTAGAGGCAATAGAGAGAAGCTGTAAGAACAATGATTTTTACTGAAAATTTGATAAGGAGTCATGTCGTGCCAGTTAGAACTGATGAAGGTATTAGTTTCTGGATAGAATTTCATTTGAAAAACTGATTTAAGATGATTTGGGATAGTCAAATGGAGAGAATCTTTAGCATCTAGAATGGGCTGGCTGATTTTCTGGCTGTAACCTATACAAGAACTTGTCTGAAAGAAATTTTACACCTTTAGCTTACTGATGTTTTTTCGTCTCTAAGGAGCTCAATAAATGAAGTTTTGATTACTAGAGATTCTGAAACTTGTTTCTGACCACATGGGAAAGCGTAATCTTTTTAGGAATGATGAATGATCTGAATATGACTACTGAATAATTAGAATTCTAACAGAAGAAACTAGGAAATACTCACTTCTTATGGAAATCATATCTGCCAGCTTCCTGGAGATGAAGATTGGAGTCTTTTGCAATTAGGATCTGTGGAGTCATGCTGTAGAGAGGACAGTGGTAAAAGGGTTGGTTTTACTCCCACGTAAATAGAAAGGAAATTAAATACTTGTTACAGTGAATAGTCATGATTG
This sequence comes from Dromas ardeola, assembly GCA_013398915.1. Lineage (NCBI taxonomy): Eukaryota > Metazoa > Chordata > Aves > Charadriiformes > Dromadidae > Dromas > Dromas ardeola. The sequence goes on along the minus strand of VYZM01013916.1, from coordinate 44,123 downwards.
CAATACATATCTTTTGTAGTCAAAGTTGTATGCAGGACAGAAAAAACAAAATAGACGGTGACTTGTTTCTACACGAGACTGGCTTCAGATTTTCCCACAACCTTCTGTTGAAGCATTTAGGTTACACAAAACCAATGAATTTGGCAAACTGACAATGCCTGGCCTTTTTGGCAAGTGGTGTAAGTCATACAGCTGTTTTCCTGTCTTCAGCAGACAGGTCTGACTGGGGAAGCACTACATTGGCTCACATATCACTGTTTGAAATTTGGTGTGTGAAAAATACTAGGCTTTAGAGTAAAATACAAACTATATGATGATACAGTATTTTGATTTTTGGCATGCAAATATACAACGTTTGGCAGTGGCTATAATTGAAGAAAAGGAAGAAGGTTCACATAAACACTCTAGAGGAACAAGGCCTATAGAAGTCTGCAAACCTGGATATGTGGCAACTTATACAGTGACAATAATTTCAGCAGAAAAATGAAGATAAGGAATTGCAGTATCTAGCTATTATTACTCTAAAAGATTAAATGAATACATTAAGAACATCTGCTTTATTTGGGTTTTCTTATTTTTCTTGTTGACAAATTGATGACATGTTAAAGCTTTCAGTGCTTTTCTTCATATTAAACTCACAAAACTCCAAACAGAACAGAAATGTGAAGCTCAAAAACCTGTTGTCTCTCAAAAAAATATTGTGGTTTATGTTGTTAGGATGCTTGGAGAGGACAATTTTTCATCACTTATTTAGATATTGTTTTGTTCTTGATTATTTTTTTTAATTTTTTTTTAAAAATCTAATTCTGGTACAACACATATTCATTGGGTCTAATAGGAACAAGTCTGGAAACTTCCAATCTTCCTCCAGTTTTGATAACTTATATCTACTGACAATCAGGTATTTGTTTACTCTATAGAAGGGTTAACTCTTATACTCCATTGTCCTAGAAATACTCCTTTCTTTTTCTGTTGTTGGGGAGTAGAAATAAGAATGCAAGAAGTGTCTTCTTTAATACCACTTACCTTCCTTTGTGACAATATTTCACAAAACTTTTCTTGTTCTGACTTTGCATTACAACACATTTTGGAGGCTTCTATAGCTCCAGCCTTTTTTCTCATCCAGACATAAAAATGAGCTATAACAATGATATCAAGCCTGCTAGAAGTGTTCTGTGTTCTGTCATATCTTTTATCATTTTTTTTTAATTCATTACATCTCTAAAGCACATTTTTCCAATGTTGTCAATCTTTTCCTAGTAAAGTTTCAACATGCTGAGAATGGAATAAGCATTCAGAATTCAGAATCATAAACTTTTCTGTCCTTCCATTGTTATTTTTTTCAAAGAAAAAATTAGTTAGAGAAATCTTTATAGATGTATAGTCTTGAAGTTTTTCCTTTTCCATAATTTTCCATGTTAATTTCCATTGTATGGTCCTTTTTAAGGACAATTATAATGCTAATGAGCCATGCATTGTAATACTTCTATAACAAAGAAGTAATAACTATTAATTAACATGACAATATATACCTATTAGATAAATAATACCTTCTAAAAGAACGGTAACCCTTATTTTTAAATGCAAATTGAATAAAATATCAATAAAAATGTCATAAAGAATAACAAAGAGGACATAATAACATTCTTGATTGTATTTGATTTAGCTGCTTTTAACGAAATATTTATTTTAGACTTAGTATTACTGAAAGATTATCTTAAACTGTGACTTTCATATTTTAGTGTATTCTGCTTTTTTAGATATGCAGGGTTATTAGGAACACTGCTTCTTTTTTATTTTCTTAAAACTATTTAACATAAAGAAGGTGATTTTGTCAAAATATAGTTGCATTAAGATCCATTCCAGTTTAGCTTTTACAGATTAAAAACCAGACAGGCTCTGTTTTCATATGATCCTCTGTTTAAGACTCTAGAAATATTTACAGAATCTTTTTGATTTAGGGGTTGATGAGTCACTTTACCAGAGGTAATTTGGAAATTCTGTTTATTTTAGAATATAATTCTCTTTATTCTTAACAGTATTTTGCTTAATAGCCAGAAGGTGGGATGTTCAGGTTTTCTACTTAATGAACCGGTTTACAATTCATTGTTACAATCATGAGTTCAGCTGGGCCATATGGTAGTGCATTATGTTTTTATTGTTACTTAACCAAGACGACCACAAATTTTATGCAAGTCTGGAGAGCTGAAGGCTTAAAAACAACAGTAATTTTAAAAGTGGTTTATATTTATATGACAATGATATTTGTATTCATGTTTGAACATAATCTGGACAACCTGTCCGAGAGGTCACTATTATTAATGCTGTGGTGTTCTGTGTTAGCCTGAAGCAATTCTACTAAGGGCAAAATAAGGGGAAAGAAAAGGAACATTACCCAGGAGTACCTGTGTGTTGAGATAAACAGGTTCAGTATACCACCGAGTCCTTTCCAAAGAGCTGGCACTCTGCAAGGATCTCAGCAAGAGGTGGCATAGGAGAAGAGGGGAAAGCATGTGATAACAATGACAAACTGCCACTATTTGTCTAAAAGAGTGACTCCATTGGAAGCTTCCAGATATAACAGAGCTGTGATAACTTCAGCTGGATAAGGAGATGGACTTTCCAGTTACAGCTCAGTGTGAATTTTGTTCAGTGCCATTTCCGTATAGGAAGGATAATAACTAACCCATCATAAGCTCACTCAGCCACTCCTATTCAGTGACCTAAAATGTTCTGCTATCTTCAAGCAATCAAAAAATATTTGAGGAAATAGTTCCGTAGGTGTTTATACAGAAGTTCACAGGTTTCAACAGAATTTTATGGTCTAATGGAGCAATTTTTTTAGTTGTTTTCTCTAATCCACTATAAATATGATATTCTCGTTTTGTTACGGAAATTACATGTACTGTAAATCGATACCCCTAGTTGTACTTGTCTATCAATCAGGTCAGTTTTATTTCACTCCTTTAAAAGTAAGACTTCTTTAAAAGACACCTAATTTTCCATGTAAGCTTTCTGGTCATAACTGGCGGGCAGAATAGGTGTTTGTCCATAGCTAATTACTTTTAAGTGTATGAAAAGGATTATTGATATGTGAAGCAAGTAGAAGACACACTAGGCCTGCCTTTGAAACCCAGTAGGTGATAGAAAGGCAGTAACACAAGTAGGCCTTCATTGTTTCAGAATGCTGGAGAATTTTAGAAGGTTATAAGTTACTATAAAAAAGAACTAGGATGGTGATAATCTCAACCCTGTAACTAACATTCTATTACAATTAAAATTAGACATTAGAACACTACTTATATTTGTAAGAATTATAAAGTTGTTTTATCAGCTTGAAGATAATGAGATAGGCAAGTTTTGAACAAAACACATACCTTTAGTGGTAGAGTTTGTTAACTTCTGCTAGAAATGTTCAAACATTTTCTTGCAAATGTAGCCCAACCGTCTTTCATGTTTGGAGATTTTAAGTTAGATTTTACAGAGGCTGGATGAATTATTGAATGTGTGCGTTGATTGTTACAACCTGAATGTCCCATTATTAGCAAAAAGTACTATTTTATAGAGAAAGATAAATCCATTGTTATAGTAAAGACAATATTTAACAACAATGCATGACATACATACTCCATTTTTCCCTGTCAAGACCAGCTAGGAGAGACTTGTTGCTTGTTGGAAGTTGTATGACGTGATTTATGCATTCATACTTCTGAAATGCTTGGGCAATAATAAATATGATAACGTATTTATCTCTGCCTTTGAATATTCAACCTTGATGTTTGATTCATAAACAGAAATTTTGTTCTAAAAGTAAAAGCACCCCAAAATGGTATCAGCAGGTACCTAAAATATACTTGCACTTATTTTCTCTCTAGATATGTGGAAATATTGTATGTGAAGATTGGTTAAAAATAATCTCTTTCACAGGTAGTTGAATGATTAGAAATAGGTTGGTTTGGGATAAAGTGGAGGCTACTGTGTTTCTCAAGATAAGACGGACAAGTTCTGTATATAAATTGTTCATATTACAAACCTGTGAATAATTCTACTCCCACCTGAAGCAGATGGGAGCATTGCTAATCATCCATTTAATTAGACATATTTTATTTTTTGAAATTTGCGGATATAAAATTGACATTATTCAAAATATTTAAGGATTAAGCCTTCTCACTAGAACTGGCAAATATAATGGTAGAAATCACTTTTACTTGGACAGAAGTCTCTGAGTTTACTTATTGTTAGTATTTTTAGTATTCTTTCTGTAATACCATAGATAGCAAAGTGTTACTGACTTTATTAGTTTCAAAACAATGCAATTTGCGACTGAACATGCTGAGAAAATCACAGCTTTGATGATGAAAGCTGGAAAGACAAATGGTGCAATTTTCAGTAACACATTTATAGTTTGTATGTGGTTAGAGATTTTCACGCATTACAGCTTTTATAGTGCTTCACATGTGTTTCTGACATATTTTTGTTAGTGTTCCATATTTTGATCTTAACAGAAACAGGGTAATCCTAAATAGGAGTCGTCGTGTGCCTGTACATATAAGAACATAGCTAGTCATTTGATATTCTGCATATCATTGAATATTCTGTATATCATTCTGTATCACAATATATTAAATGACATGCAAAATATTAATCTCATCTATTTTCTTAACAATCCCGTGGCTCTTCTACAGAATTTAAAACAGTAAGGCTGGCAATGTAAGTGTTATAACACTTCATAGTCCCACATCAACTCCATATCCAATGGGTTAAGACAGATTTGAGTTCAGGACCATATCTGAGCGTCCTAACTGCTTTGGTACCTTTTGCTTTCATGAGGTTTTATTTCTAATGTCAGAAATCTGTTGTCATCTAATTTTTAGGCTATGCTCAAAATAAAGCTGAATGCTAGATTCTTAGTTCTAACTCATATAGAACCAAACGTTAAGACTAAGCTTTCATCTACAGAATTGAATTCTTACATGCCTCCATCTTTATGATCTCTGCAATTCACAATGGTTTTCTCTGACCTACATTTTTTTCTTTTCAAATTTATGTGTGTCTACAGATTGCTATGAAGAAAGCAAGTAAGAATGGTTCTGGCATAGGCTCTAGGGCCTTTGCTACTTTGATATGTGCTAGGGAAACTGCATATTTACTCCAAGAATAGATGATTAGTTGATTGATAATAACTAGAGAAGCCTAACAACTACAGTTTCTATAACACATCTACCAGGAGACAGTTTATAGTACTAAATAGACCTGGAAAATTCAAAAGGCATGGGAAAATAGACTATTTGTACCTGGGTAAGAGGATGAGGAAAAAATGAAATGTTAGCCAAAACCCATCTCTTTCTGGCTGACCAAAGGCAGAAAGAAATTTTTTGAAACAGTTTTTAAACACTTGGCTCCTCAGGATGGCTTATGCCTTTGCTTCTTGATCACCAGTTGCCACTACCACCACCTCTAGTTTGGTCTTTTAACTAATGAACTAAGTAGTTGACAGTCTAAGTTTAAGTTACATATATAAGAGTAGTTTTAAGCAGTCAAATATATTTAAACACATATATTTATAAATATATTTTATATACTATTATATATATTTAGATGTAAGATATATTTATATTTTTATTCATGTACTCAGTGATCGCTTTTGTCTGTATAGTTCACCTAGAGCAATTATTACAGTGAAATCCTCTATAGATAGAAAAGTTTATGTTTACATCGGGCTTAAATTTAATCATGCTTGCCTCTGAAACAATTGTAAAATAGGGTGCTGGGGTTTGGCTGGTTGGTTTTTGTTGGTATTTTTTTTACAAATAATTAATAATACATTCACTGAGAATATCAACTATGATTTGTAAAGAAGCTTGATCTTTCAAAGAATTATTCTGTCTCTTTTATCATTTTCCACATTAAAAAAAAAAATCAGCTTATGCAGATCACTGAAGAAATATTTTTCAGTTCACCCAAGCTAGGATTAGAATCTACTGGTGTGTGTCATTGTTGAAAAAAAGAAAAAAGAAACAAAAACAATTGGGAGATTTTATTTTCAAGTTCAAGATACTTGAAGCAATGCTCTTTGTGCACTTTTTCTGAATAATTTTATGCTGGAGAGCATATTTTCCCTGTATAAAAGTAGAAACTGCTTATCTCAGTGCTGAGGAAAGTATGTGCCTCAAATACAAATGAGTAAGTAAACTGATTTCTGAAGAATGCTTCCTTGTGCTTGTAGCGAAGCTGAGTTCTTGGAGGAATGCTGTCATTCGCTCAAGGCTTGTGAATAGTGGTGCTCTAAAACCTTCTTTTCCCCTTCATTTACAGTGCAAATGGTGCAAACTTTTAACCTAAACAGAATGTGTTTTTAGAGTAATCTCAACAGGCTATGGTAAAGAGACCACAAAATGGGAACAATTTGGTTCTAAAAAATTTTTATCTGATTACAAGGATAATGACTTGAAAATCAACCTGACAATTTTGCATGATTAGAAAAGTGATGTTCATGTTGATTTCTCATCATGTTTCCAAATGGAAACAGATTTCCGCCACATATTACATATCGTTTATCTCATAGATGGCTCAGTGTGTCTCAATTTCAGTCTCTCAACAGTCTCAGCTACTCTATGTGTGGAGCTGTTCTGTTGTTTTGACAGGCAAAGACACATCAAAATCATGTATTAGCCACTTTTCCACGCCACTGAGTTTATATGAAGAGCTTAGGAAAATGAAACCAGAGAATGATATTTAATTTTTAAAGTTTTTCGATTAGATCAAGTCTGACGTTTATGCAAAACCAGACCTCTTAGAGAACACCTTTATATTTAAATAAACACTCGTATTTATTTTACCCAACTGAATGACCGTCTGGTTTGGAATCCTTCATTTCCATGTTGTACAAGTGCTTTTAAACTCAGAGGTGTGCTTCCGGCCCTGGACACGGTTTTACTGAAGAGAAATAGGTAGGGACAGTGCAGCTGATCTGTTTTCACATCTTTAATGTCATATGTTAAGTTTAATGTGGTATGTTATCAATAAAAACTTTACCCATTTTTTGCTTTTTCTACAGTCTCTGTTTATAATCCGCTATGCTGTTCTCAACATATTTGATTAAAGCATTATACTGTAGAACAAGAACGGTTTATGGGCATCTAGGCCTGTTCTGTGAGTGAATTTAAGTCATGGACTTGTTTCCATAACACTTATTTGCATCTTGGTCTAAAGATGCAGAGTCAGTATAAAGATTTTGTCTTTTCCCCTATAGCATAAGCTACATATTCAGATGACTTTTACTGACCCTGTCTGTGTTTTCTGTTGAAAATAAGAACGAAAGCAAAAGTGAGAGTCAGCATTGATGACAAAGCTGACGCAAGTTACAGACACATGGTGACTCTGAAATTTATTTTTTTCCACTCACAAGTTTTAGCTTGGGCTTCAGTGAGTATCTATCTGAAAATTCACTTGCAAGGTAGAAATTACTGGAATTACTTCACTGGAGATGTTTAGACAGCGGAGGCAGGTCACCAGGAGAATCCGTCAAGTTTGTGCTAGGAACAGTGCTCTTCAAAAGTATTCACAAATGACTTTATGAAAAGGCATGAACAATCAGTTAAAAAGGTTTTGATGGCTTTATTGGTTTATTGGTTATCCAGGGTATTAAAAAAAAAAAACAACAAAAAAGGTGAATTATTAAGTAATTTGAGAAGGATATAGCAAGACACAAAACTGAACAGTAAAAAGATGAAATCCAATCCAGATAAGACTTTTCATTTTCTTGCATGATTTTGCATTTAATATCGCATTCAAAATAATTGGCTCTGAGCTGGCCATTACTGCGCAGGAGTGAGAACCGGGGATTACAGTTGGTCCATGAATATGTCAGTCCAATACTGATCAAAAAGTGTTATGAATTACTAGGAGAGAAGTAGGGAACAAAACAAAGTACATAATGAAACATGGATGTATAGTCTAGCATTATCTTGGTAACTGTGGATTGTTCGTCTCTGATTTCAAAAACAATGTAGTAGAGCTGGATAAGGTTCTGAGAAAGACGGGCAGCATTATCAAAATGGTGGAACAGCTTCCATACAAGTAAACTTAAAGAAATTAGAAAATGGTACACTTAGAAATTCAGAATTGGAAAAAACCTCTTATCACTGTCGCTTACGCTTTGATTCTTCTCCATAATATAAAGCTAATGTATTTCCTATGGTGTTGATCAGTATTACTGCAAGAGGTTATCATAACTTCCTCTGGAACACTTTTTCTCTCACTATTGGATTTCATTGTCAGATGTGTACAACCTTCAAATGTTTGAGGAAGGATATTATTCATTCTTTCTCTTGTTTAGTTAAGGCTGTGTACTTATTTGTTAAACTTTCATTCCATGTTTCTTCTGCTTATATTTTCCCTCATTTTTTTACTTTGCTCTGTGGAAATGAAAGGAAAAAAACTCAGATAACAGACCCCGGAGTTACTGGACTTTGCAACCACTCCTAACGCTGCTTGACAAGAGGTAATATTGTGGAACTGAAGGATGCTGAAGCAGTGTACAAAAAAGCCCCATAAATTAGGAGGAAAATTGAGTTCAAGCAAATAGCATTTATCAAATCAAGATGGAGCAGAATTCAAGTGAATACAAACAATAAATTGACGAATTCAAGTTATTTTTATCTCTGAATTTTCCATTGTACTGAACCCTCCTGCTTCTTTGTTCCTTATGCCCAGAAATTTGTTGATCACCAGTGTGTAACACTGCTCGTTTTGACCACTGCCTGAACTCAACTTTCACAAGAATCTATAACTCATGTCCTGCTCTTATTTCAGTTACATTCACATGCAGTATTCGTTACTCTCATCTTCTTGATCTCCTGATATTAGGAAACTGTTCAACTTTAATTTTTTTGTATAAATCTATTACGTGCCAGCCTCTGCCTAAACTTTGTTATTTGTTCTCCACTTAGGGTCATTCTATCTACAATCTTGTCATAATGCCATAGAAGCCAGAAGGAACCATTCAATAATTTCATGCAATATATCACAAAACCATTTAATTTTAACCCCCTATTCTTATTTTAAACCTCATAATTTAGACAATTCTATTTCTGTATTTTGAAAACTAAGTTGCTCTGTGCCAAGGAAAAAGAATTGAGAGGACAAAGAGCCACAAATTACTAAGGTAATCTAGGGAGGTATATATAGCCAGCATCATAGGTGAAAGCAAAACTTCCAAATTCCTTTCTGTTCTCACATGGAAACAATTTTGTCACAGTACAGAACTGAGGAGCAGTTTGACCCTGGGTTTGTGAGCAAGGTATGACAGAGAGCTGAGGAACAATATACTTTTTTTAAACTATTTTTAAAAGCACAACTCGCACTTCTCTGACACACCATTATTGGTCAAGAATATCTTCTTTACATGATGAGGATTTTTGTAGGTGCGTTACAAAATTATTTGCTGTCTTCCTACAAATTGTCTTAAAATATCTCTTTCATTCCTTATCTGTAGTTTTTGATTGTTCTTCCCCCTCTGCTGTCTACTGAATATTTTAACACATTCATTACCAACAGCCTTCTTCCTTTTCTTTCTGTAGTTTAAATCACAAACTGCCTATTGTATTTTATTTTTTTCTCATGATTTCTGGATACAATTTATATGCCTGACAGCCAGTAAAGTAAATCTATATTGTATCTTTATAATAACAGGTATGACTGGAGTTAGTTTTGAGGTCTTTTTATTGAGCGGGGTAGACTTTGGGTGTTCTTTTTTCTGAGGTTTCATAGATCACACTTGATCTTATGTTCACTTCACTGCATAATGGTTTTAAACTCCAACTCATAGGGAATTTCCCCTTTATTGATTAGGGGTAATGGTCGGAAGTTCAATGAAGGAAAAAAATTTTGCTATCTGAAAATTTGGTGGCCTTCTACGATGGGGTTACAGTGTTGGTGGATAAGGGAAGAGAAACTGATGTCATCTACCTGGACTTGTGCAAAACATTCAACACTGTCCCAAATGACATCCTTGTCTCTAAATTGGAGAGACAGGGATTTGATGGATGGACCACTTGGTAGATAAGGAAATGGCTGGATGGTCACACTCAAAGAGCTGCGGTCAATGGCTTGATGTCCAAGTGGCATTCCTCAGAGGCCAGTATTGGGACTGGTGCTATTTAACATCTTTGTTGGCAACATGGACAGTGGGATGCACCCTCAGCAAGTTTGCCAATGACACTAAGCTGTGTGGTGTGTCAACATGCTGGAGGGAAGGGATGCCATGCAGAGGGACCTTGACAGGCTTGAGAGGTGGGACTGTGAGAACCTCATGAAGTTCAACCAGGCCAAGTGCAAGGTCCTGCACGTTGGTTGGGGCAATCCCAAGCACAAATACAGGCTGGTCAGAGAATGGATTGAGAGCAGCCCTGAGGAGAAGGGCTCAGGGGTGTTGGTTGATGAAAAGCTGGACATGAGCTGACAATGTGCGCTGGCAGCCCAGAAAGCCAACTGTATCCCAGGCAACGTCAAAAGAAGTGGCCAGCAGGTCGAGGGAAGTGATTCTGCCCCTCTACTCCGCTCTCGTGAGACCCCACCTGGAGTACTGCATCCAACTCTAGGGGCCCCCGCATGGACCTGTTGGCATGAGTCCAGAGGAGGGCCACAGAAAAAGGTCTGGAGCACCTCTCCTATGAAGATGGGCTGAGAGATTTGAGGTTGTTCAGCCCAGAGAAGAGAAGGCTCTGGGGAGACCTTATTGCAGCCTTTCAGTACTTAAAGGGGCCTACAGGAAAGATGGAGAGGGACTTTTTATCAGTGAGTGTAGTGATAGGACAAGGGGTAATGATTTTTAAACTGAAAGAGGGTAGATTTAGATTAGATATTAGGAAGAAATTCTTTCCTGTGAGGGTGGTGAGACATGGGAACAACTTCCAGAGAAGCTGTGTATCCTCCATCCCCAGAGGTGTTCAAGGCCAGGCTGGATGGGCCTTTGAGCAACCTGATCTAGTGGGAGATGTCCCTGCCCATGGCAGGGGGCTTGGAACTAGATGATCTTTAAGGTCCCTTCCAACCCAAACCATTCTATGATTATGTGAAAAAAGCATTAATTGCATGAATGATATTGGATCTGAATTACATGTCACCAAGAATGAGGTCACTGTTTTAGCATTTGTCTGTTAACTCCAGTCATTCAAAATTCATTTGATTTTCTAGACACTGTAAAAGGGTTGTAGACAATAGGTGACATACACAGTAATGGGAAAAAGTGGAAAATGGTAAGGATGACAAATATTAAAATCTTTTACATCTTATCTAGTGAAAAGCTTTGTCCCAGGTCTGCTTTCATACTGAGATTAAAACATATCAAAATAACTCCTTTTTTTATTTTTTTATTTTTTTTAAATTTGAAAGCTAGGAAGTTGTAAAGCACTGGGTTTAGATAGCAATGACAGTCTTTGGGAAATTATATTTACAGCATTGTTAGTCATTCAGATTATAAAATATAACCCCTCTGTATAATTATAATTTACCATGTATTTGGAGCTAGCTGGTACAATTTTGGACTCTTATGGCCAATTTTGGACTGTTATGCTCTTGCTCTCACAACTAGTGGCATGAAGGGATCAAGTGTCTCTCTCTCTCTCTTTTTTTTTTTTTAAAAAACACAGATAGGGTATTCCAGAGTTGAGCAAGTCTCTACATCTTTTCCATCAAACTGTAACAGAATGTTGATCCTTTGTCTTCTGAGAATGATCAGATTTAGAATGTTCAGATTTAGATCAGATCTACAAAAGCTTGCTTTTCATTGGGCAAAAGAGTAAATTGGAAAGGAGAAAGGAGGTGACCAGCATATTTCTTCCACAATTGTAATTCTTAAGTCTGAAAAGGTATGTTGTCCAGTTACTGTTCTTGTACCGGAAGGGATTTTTTTCCTGCTAGCTCTAATCAAGGGCTGTGTGGATTGATGCTGAGAGCAGTGAGGGCTAAAGCTTAGGGCAAGACCTAAGAAATCGGAAGAACAGTTTGAATTGTATTTTAACACAACAGAGATTGTGCTGAGTGAAATATATTGCTAGCAGAATCATTTGAGGGCACTCAATCCACTGCACACTGTTTGGCAGACTCTGATCAAAGAGAGCGAAAGCTGAATGTGATCTCTCAGTAGTCCAGAATGAAGAAATCATTACTCATAGTGATATGTCTCACTAAAACTGCCTGTGGCAAAGATGGTAAGTTGCTTGAGTTTGCTAAGAAATTGCTTTATAATTTCTCAACCATTGCTAACTGGAGCAAATAATCTGCAAGACCCCGCCCTGTCCATGAAGAATATACGTACCATATATTACCTGTCTGTCTAGCCATTTAGAAAACACTATGATTTCAGAAATGTTCAGAAAACATTTCTCTGTTTCTTATCTTTGCTAATGCTTATACCAGCCAACTTGTAGGACTATACTACTAGTATGTGTTTTAAGATTTCCTTGGAATTTTGTTCATATTTGTTATTAATTCCAGTCTTTAAGCTTCATATATTCAGTTCCTAGCTATTTTTCTTCTTTTCATGGCCACTTATCTTTCTTTGCAACCAAGTTCCCCGTTGCATAAGTCAATCTCTCGTGTCTATATGGGAATGACTGTCAAGCTGTTAAGTTGTTTTTTATTCATTATTCTTTATTTTGGTCCACAAACTACTTTAAAAAGGTCTGTGAATGGTGACTAACAAAATGGAACAACTTGTTAGTACCTTTAAATTGGTTATGCGGGACTCTGCCTCTCTATTGAACGATCCCCACCCCCCCAGAAAACCCAAGATGGTGGGATACAAATTGAGAACAGCTGAAAAAAATATTCCTGTGTTTAAATTCACAAGATTATTTCAACAGGAAAAATTCAGTCTCTCTTTCCTTAACTTTTTTACTAGAAAATAATTACATAGCTTTAGGCTGCCTATGTTGAGTTGAGAATGAAGAGAAAAGCCCGTGTATTCTTTTTCCGTCTTCTGAAAAATGATAATTTTACAGTTGTTAAAATCCATCTTCTTTCAAAGATATAATGACATGTTTTCCTCTTATCTATCCTTAAAACATTAAATCTTTTATATGAATTGGTTGACAGTTTTTGAAGGATAACCTTTTCAACATCATAAAATAAATGAAAGTGGTGAAGGATTTAGATTCAAAATGCTTTACCAGTGCACTAATAATTTGATGAGCACTGCTATCATTTTTCTAAAATGGCATTAGATTAAATCTTATTCATCCAGCAAATTCTTTTGAAGAGTCTCACCTTTAAAAGTTGATGACACAAACCAGCTTGAAAATGTGATTGTGGTATTTGAAATGCCCTGTCTCTAGAGTCAATTATTTATGATGCACGATGAATATTTTGTATGTTTCTTTACAAGACTCATTACCTTAGTATTATTATTGCAAAAACTAAACTTACAAGGACATAATATATTTCCTTCTCCATAGTAAGATCTTGTCTTTGGTAACTTAGCACATTTTTCTGCAGGCATTCATGTCAGCAGCACACGACCATGATGTGAAAGGAAATTGCTTCCAACGCCTCTAAAATTGCTTGCTTGGCTTGAATTAATCTTAATCGAATTTCTGTCTGAGATGTTTAAAAACCTTACAGAATCTCATCCTTTGAGCACAGCTTTGCTAATTTGATTCTACATTCCAAAGTGACGACAAATTTTGAGGCCCTGCAGGGCTGCTGTTGCTGATAATGTTTCTATGCGGGTGGCATGAACCACACTGTTCATTAATGTGACATACTTTTATAATGAATGTCCTCGTATAATAGTTAAGGATGAAAGTTCATTGTTTTCCCATTAAACTGTGTTGCCTCCTTGTCTAAGGGACCAAATGTGCATTCAGTGTTGAGAAAGAATGTGTATTTATCTTCAGATATTTGAATTGGGAAGAAAGCCAAATCACTAACCTTATAAATGCGATTATTTTTTTAATCAAGACAATCAAAAACCTAGAAATTTACCACAACCGTGAAAAATCAGAAAGGACAAACAGATCTGTATGATATCATCAAATGACTTAGAAATTAGTTTGAGTTTGTAATACTTTGAATACATTTCAGATACCTGATAAATTGGATTGTTTCTTTCTAAATGAGGGACCATATACGAGTTTCCAATTACTCAGTTCTGTGTAATTAAGTCTCTTAGATATTCTAAACTTACAATGTTATTTAATTGTGCAATATTTATTTTAACTTAATGTCCAAGATGTTCTTGAAGCTAATTTTCATAAAACTTAACTTCTGTAAGAAAAACTGTTCCTATTTTATCAAGTTGGTCAGACTGAGCTCCAAACAGTGGATGTTCTTTTTTGCAGTAATAATCAACCATGGTTAAAAAGAATAATCTGTCTCATTAGGGTTTGAGGAAAATCTCACTGAAATAGTATTGTGTTAAGAGTAGCCTAAGTGTGCTGTCTAGTAATAAAGCATATAGAATCATCCATAAAGAAACAGTCTATATACTGAGAAATAAGGTACCAGGTCTCACTTTGTATTTTCTGTTTTCTACACTGATTGCTCATTGAAAGAGCAGTGGATATTCTTTAGTATTCTTTCTGCAAAACAGATTCTACTTGCTGTAGTATCTAATATGGAACAAAGTTGACAGCAGTAAGCAACGCATTTTCCTTGGCTTTGCTTCACATTTTGTCACCCATGGTATATCCTGTCACAGATTAACTTGATGTGTTGTAAGCATCCACATGCAGCCAGGAAAGTCAGACATGCAGCTGTAGTTAGAGAAGCATTTTATTTTTTATTCTAAGTAATACTTACCTAGCTCTTTGGAGCTATATATATGTAATTCATGAACTTTGCAGCTTTGTGGGTATAATTAAACTTTGCCATACTTTTTTTAGCAGGAAAAATAAATATTTTTTTATTTATTTATTTTTTATATTTTATCTAGATGTCAGACTCGCATGTAATGTATTATTCCTCAATGNCATACTTTTTTTAGAAGGAAAAATAAATATTTTTTTATTTATTTATTTTTTATATTTTATCTAGATGTCAGACTCGCATGTAATGTATTATTCCTCAATGCATTTATATAAATTTGATGGGTACGCATACCAATAATTAATATTTTAAAATATTGAATAATATTTGAAACAATTAATATTTTCAAATAGTTACAGGGAGAACAGGCCTTAAATAATGCAACTACCTTGCACGCACATCCGTATACAGATATGTATTTCAAAATCATGGAAGAAAGCTGTGCTATTTAAGGGCATACTTACTCTCTAATGCATATTTTCTCGCTGTAATCAATGAAAGGCCTCACTGATTTCAACAGCAATGTAGGGGTGACAGTTCCTGAAGTTAACTGTAACAGTCAACTCTTCCTGTCTTTTCCAGTATGCTGGGTTTTTTTGCATGAAGCAACCAGCTTTCCACCTCTTATTTTCCACTACATCATGTTCTTCACCTCATATCATGGCAACGAGACTTTTTTTTTTTTCCTGTAAAGCAATATCCAGTCTCTTCTTATTATGTGCTCCACAGGGATTTCCTTAATTTTGACGAGCCTATTATTTTGCTGTTATCTTCATTTGTTCAGTACGCTACTAAGCTAGCAGTTCCTCTGAGCGGGTGAGAAAAATGCTGCTTATGTTTTATGACTTTTATTACTTTTTATGTAATCTGTTCTACACAATTTCTTTTTTAACTTCATTCCTGTTGACCCTGCAAAGATAGATTTAGCGCCATGCAGTTTGATGACTGTAGTACTGTCTGGTAGTTTTTTTCTGTCAGGTAGTTATTCTGTAGCCTGCACTGACTTCGGTAACCTGCTTTGACCCCAATATGTGCAGAGAAAACTCTGTGAGTAAATCTCCACTTGGCTTATCATACTTGCTTGTTGGACTGGAGAAGTTGTTTTTAAGCACTATGAAGTGATGTCTTGAGAAGAGGTGACCTTTGAGGACTGGAAAGCAAAAGGTCAGGAAAACGAGTATGGGTTTGTGGGTTTTTTTCCTTCTCTGTATGCCATAGAACAACAGGGAATTTGCACTCATAGGTGCACCGTGGTGGTACTAACTCCTGAGAGGAACTCCTTTGTGCTTTAAAACCCTATTAAAAGAACTGGGAGAAGGCAGTGGTGGCTGCCAGTTGTGTAGTCTTGCTCTTCTTACGAATTACAGGGCATTGCTTGTGTGTGGTGGACCTTAGAAGAGCTGCAGATTCTGCAAAGTGGGGCTGTTAAAGTAATTTGTGAAAAACCCTAATTTGCTGCTCCTTTGTGGGTTTTATGACATTGGGAAGTGTTCTGGGTCTCCCTTCAGCATCTTGAAGAACAGATGTTAACTATGAGAGCAAAGAAGTATTATTTTGTGTTGAACTAAAATACTGTAATTATTTACATAGGTGACCTTGTTATTCTTTATTAGCTATCTACCGAGACAGAATGATCTAAAGTAGAAGAAACCTAAACTATTAAAAAAGTCAGATGTAAATGCCTTTAGATTTCTTAGTGGAATAAACCTATATGTAAATGTTCTTCCAAAAGACCCAGTCCATCATGTGCCACAATATCAAAAAAAGCTGAGTATTTATGTAAGTCCTCACTCACCAAATTACCTGAGCTGAGTGCAAAGAGGTAAAGCTTGTTTGTGACCGCATTTAAAATCTCTATTAAATCACTCTTGTGAATTTAGTTTTGTGCTTCTTGATACACAAATGAGACAAATATATTTCCTTATTTGTAATTCCCTCCTATGTTTAGCAGCAATGACAAAGTAACTTCAGACGTTGGCTAACATAGGAAGTGTCTCTCCAAGACAGAAAGAAAATGTACAAAATACCTCATAAAACTGAGAAGAGAGGAGCAGGCTGTAGTTCTCCATTTCATACTTGTCCACTCTTGTAGAAGTGCCAATGGCTGATAGCAGAAGTGCTCTCCAAGTTAAATATTTTGCAGGAATTTGCTCCATATTCTGTGGCCCAGTTCAGGCTTGTAAGGCCAGTTCCTCACCTGAGTAAATTAAAATATAGGTTGGGTTTTTTCCTTAGGGAGCACTTGCTGTCTTTTAAATAAAGCTACTACAGGCCACTCAATCAAGGGGAGCCTAATGACAAAGCTGCCTTACTCCAGCTACAGGTGGCATCATGCTCTCAGGCTGTCATCCTGCTGGGGGACTTCAACCACCCTGGCATCTCCTGGAAAAGTGGCAAGCCGTAGGCATTCCAGGGAGAAGGGAGCAGAACAGAGCTGGTAGATCTTTAAGGATGTTTTCCATAGAGCATAAGAAATCAGGAAAGGAAGGCGAGGGAATGGCATGGCTGAGTCGAGACCTGCTGGCCAAACTAAAGGGCAAGAAGGAAAAGAACAGGCAGTGGAAGCAGGGACAGGTATCCTGGGAAGAGTATAGGGACGCTACCTGGTTGTGTAGGGATGGGGTCAGGAACGCCAGGACGCAGCTGGCAAGGATTTCTATAGGTATGTCAGCCAGAGAAGGAAGGTCAAAGAACATGTACCGCCCCCTGATGAGCAAGAGTGGCAAACTGGTAACAACAGCCAAGAGGAAGGCTGAGGTACTCAACAACTTTTTTGCCTCAGTCTTCACTGGCAGCGTCTCTCCCCACACCTCTCGAGTGGATGGGCCGCAAGGCAGGACTGCCTCCCATTATCCATTAATGGCCAAATGTATAGAGTACAGAGAGTGAAGAAGGAAAACAGTATCTTAAAACCGAATACTTCTAAAATTTCTAAGGCTGTTAAAACATGGGGCTATGGGGGGAAAAAATGTTTTGCTGTCTTATTCTTCCATACATGCAAGTATATGAGTGTACACACACACAGTGTCTTCTCCAAGACTACCCTAGAGTTAGGGCAGATGAATCACACTGCTGAACTCTTATCCAAGAGCAATCTAACTCAACTTGTTTGAGCCACGGGTCAGACTTGTAGTATTATATACCCTAGACAGTTGTGGGGTTTGTTGGTTGGTTGTTTTTTCTTCAGGGAAAGCTATAAACTTCAGTGTGTGTTTTTGCTTAAATGAGGAATCTGTGTTGTCTACTTCTTAGTTTTCTGTAAAAAGATTGCATGCTGTCATATAATAAAGCTTAGAAAGAAATAGTCTGTTGTTTCAAGAGACTATAGTCTGTGTTTCAAGAGACTCTACTGAAAAAAAAAAAGAATTAGTGATTACAGAAATTCCTTTTTTATGCATATTAGGCTGTTAATGTGTAGTGTCACAAAAAAATTCTGGAGAAGCTTACCTAGGGAGGAATTTTACAAATTTTTTTTTTTTTTTCAACACCTAGATTTAGTGTGATATAATGATCATTTTATTCTGCTCTTGGATACGGGTCTTCTGTTTTCATTTTAATCAGTCAGAATTTTAATCAGTTCATTAGAATACCTATTACTAGAATGCGTATTACGAGTGTTGAAAATAAATATTTTAAAAAATCCCTTACACAAATTTAAAAGTCCAAACTTTGCTCTATATAACTTTTTTCTATTGTTGAAAAATCTGGATTACATTGAGCTGTCTTTTAACTTTTTCAATGATAATACAATTTTTGCTCTAAAGTTTAAAGTTACTTGGAAATCCCATTTTAATATTAAAGATGCAGAATTCCTGTCATAAATTATTATAGATTTCTTTAAAGGAAAGAAAGATCCTTTCTGAATAGAGTTGAAAGAATAAAGGAAGTGAGCTTTGGTTGCAGGCAGTGTTGTTTTACGTCTCTTAGTCTATGACATCAGGGAAGTTTCTTTGCCTTCAGTCTCTCTTTTCGTCAATCTCAAAAGTTTAAATAACACACAAATACTTCTCATGTTTACTGGTGAACTAATTAGTTCTGTATCTGTAAGCAGCTAAAAATACCGCATTTTACTATATAAAATACCATATATTATGTATTCCTGACAACTGCATTAGTCACAGCCATAAAATGTGGAAAAAAAAATTTCTAAAAAAAGAAAAAAAATCTCACTCTAGTGATTCAAGTATTTTAACCAAAAATATGTAATAAACTGATTTGTTCAATTATATTAGATGTCACAATCTAACTGTCCAATAATATGTTATTTAGATACTCTTAAACAGACAGTTTTTATTTCCTTAGATTACTTTTAATTTTTCAGTAAGTTTATTCTGCAAGATGACAGTAATATAGGAAATTAGAAAAATTATAAATTTTTGATTCATATTTCAAGTTTCTGGAGTTCTTTCTTAGACCTATCTATTTTGTGAAATCTTGTAATTAGTATCCACATGACTGACATAATGTAAGTTTCCATACTATGAAAATGTAAAGTAATCATCAGCTCCTCAATGTCAGTATTACTCAAAAAATTCATTACAGGGTAAGTACTAAAAGTTCTTTTTTACTTTAAAGCCTACAGCAATTTGATACTAATTTTTTGTTCCTTTATATACTTGATGTTGTCTCTTTTAATTTAAAATATCTGATTACCTGCTTAAAATACTCTTCAGTCTTTGCGTGTGTGTGTGTGTGTATATATATATATATTTATATTTCATGTGCCCAGCAAGTGCCCTACATTTATTGCTATTTTCTAAGAATGATGGGAACTTTTAAATCAAGTTCTACTTTATGTTAACTCAGATGACCTTGCTCTGTCTCCCTTACCCTCAGATTCTTGTGTATACTCTGTAGCTTGATCACCAAAAAGGTCTCTGTTGAACCATTGTTTTAATTCTTTTTTTATGATATTTCTTGCAGTCTATGTTTTCTTGAAATTCAAAAGACCATGATGGTAAAATATGGTAGACTGTGAATGCTGAGGGGGATAAAATGATATATTTCACAGGAATTCATACTTCTGTGTTATCACTGTTAATGGAGCCCAAGTTAATAATGTCTAAGATTCATAATGGTCTCTTGCCAGCAGAATGCATGAAGAGAAGATAATCAGTTTCATGTAGGTTTTGATTCTTTTGCAGGAAAGCAAACTGTATTTGTGATATACATAGCAAGAACTTTTAGTTGGCATTCCAGTTCACTTGCTCTAAGCAAGACCGAAATGTCTCTAAGAAAACTCGGTACCAATAGCTTATTTGAGACACCTGAATTCAGATGAAATGCATCAAGAGGTGCCTATCTCTTACACAGCCTATAAAGGGAGTCCAGTAATTAGCTTAAACTAGATGCCTACCTTTTATACAACTAACTGTAAATGCATTAATGACATACTGCTAATGAAAACTGCATGATTAGTCTGTCATTATTAGTAGGACTGTGTAAGACCTTAAAGCTGAGAAAATACAACTGACAATCTAGTGTTGATGGAAAAACTGTTACTGTAATTCGGGTGAAATCCCTTACATTTAAGGGTCCTTTTTCCTTTAATTCCTGATTGCAAATTTGCTTTTCTCAAATTATGAGCCAAAGTACTGTTGCCATAGCAGCAAATTTCTTCTGCTTTTGAAGAAAAAGAAAGGGTGGTGTAACACATACAGAAATAAACATAAACTTTTTTGGTAGGGAGAGGGTACAAAAGGTAAAGACCTTATAGAAAGTGGGTTTATGATGAATTTGCCCTGTCATTTACCTTCTGCCAAAGGCAATTGTAATAGCATTGAGAGTGGGTTTTCTACTGGGGTGGAAGAAGCACCAGACAGGACAACCTTGATTTCTTGTACAGAAGATGGTGTACAAGACACAGGTCATTTATATCATCCAAAAAGAAGGTTTAGCACAGATTAGAATTAAATCATCGCAGTGGAATAAATGCTGAAATTCAGCTACATTCTTTGCTATCCCATGGCTTGTCCCTGGTGTTAGTATGCCTGTTCACCCTCTACTTGCTTTCATTTTCATACCATCTGTCTCTTGCACTAGATGACAGATACACAGAGGCTTAAGTGGCTGAGCATTTGGCAGGTATTATGGAAAGGACATGGGAAAATGGAGGATCTATTCTTGACTTAGAAGATGAAATCTCTTTTAGTACACTTGGGTTTTATGGAAAAAGTGAGTTTTCTAAAAATGACAATTACAATGCAGGTGGAAGGTTGGAAACGAAAGACGGAATATGTTGTGGAAATAGAGGAGCCAGGTTGCTATAGTAAACTCTTGGAAGCTGATAACCCTTGAAATTCAGGTTATAGCTGGACAGTCACTGTACCTATTACTGCATACCAGTGTTAGTCTGATATGACCTGTCTTATGCTTATTGGCTGCTTTCCATATGTTGCAGTGATCCTCAATTGTAAAATTACAGTAGCTAAGAACACTAAAATAAATCCTTAGAATAACTTATATCCTGTCCCCAAAATCCATAAGCCATTCAAAACATTTTGTTCTTTTTAACTTGTTACTGCAATGACCTGTTAGCTCATATGGTGATGTTGAAGTATTTACCTCTGAGCGTATTTCATCTATCATACTTTAATATCTTACTACGTGCTTACTTTGTCGCTCCACAAGCCGTTTCACCTAAAGTGAAATTTAAAGTAAAGCCAGAAAAAAGATCAGAAGAAACCTATCATTAGTATCTATCATTCTATGATTCTGTGATTAGTAAGGGGAACTGTACTAGCAAGTGCTGGTGCGTTACTTTGTTTATTTCAGTGCTCAGACTATAACTTGGCCTATGCCCAGCTGCTACAAAATATTCAGGCACCCTGATCTTACTTGGTCTCCTAAAGTTTGTGAGAACAGAACATATGCACAAATCAATCTTGATTTTGTTCCTGTGCCCTGCCTTGGCAACATTTATATATGCTGAAGATGAGGTATAATAGGTTGCCTGTCCAGTTGCGTAGAATATTGCTGTGAGGTCCTTGGCATCTTCACAATTGTTATGTTTTTCACCCATGCTTCCCCTTTAGCACCCTGCAGAATTACAGCAGGCAGAGACTAAAGGTCCCATACTACTAATTCCAGTCACTGCATGTTTTGCTTAAAATCTTGCAAGTCTTCTCTTATCTACCCACTTTACTCAAGGGAGCATGGGATGCCTTGAATCCGTGTGTACAATGAGGCTGAACTGAAGTAGGTGTTGCTTGAGAGAAGAGTGAGTCCCTCTCTTTCTCTGAGAAGCCTGGCATTTTAGAAAAGGTTTGTGTTGTGAAAGTTGTCTAGACATCCTTTATGAACAACTTGTAACTCACCATTATGGTCCCCTAAAACATGATGTAAGCTCACTAGAGTGCATGAAGAAACTATACAGTATGCATATGTGGGTTTTGAAGAAAAATCTTTTAATTGGATTCTTGATTACATCACCTTGTAAGACTCACTATGTGTTGTGGATGTTAGTACATCAGTGGACCATCGTCACAGGCTTTGTAACATCAGACCCGTGCCTTCTTAACTGACAACTGGACTTTCAGTGACTTAATGCCACTTTCTCTTCTAAGGCTGTCTCCACAGGCTGATTGGTATTGTAGGTTTGAGGCCAGCTCTTTAAAATTCCTCTTTTCTTCATTTCATGGTCTGCTTCTCATCATGTAAAGTTTTGGCAGTCATTGTCCTAGTATTAAAGGACATTTCCCAGTTTGTTATCATGGGTCAAAAGCATTTATTTTGGTTAAAAGTAATGAATAGGTGACATTTTCCAGGAGCCTTGTGCATATAAGCATCCTTCAGTGATTAGCATGATGATTTCATGATCTGCATGTTTAATTATCGATTGCCTGCAAGATACAGAGATGCCACCGCAGATACCTGGTTGGTTTTTGTTTGTTTGTGTGTGTAGATATTCTTCCAGAAAAATGTTCATTTTAGCAAACTGCAAGCTCTATTTAGTCATCTTGATCTTCTTTTTTGAGAATCTTCGTTTTCTCAGAAATAAATGAATTTCACAGACTTGTATGAATTTAACCATTTTTCCCAGAATTTCCGTATGTTCCCAAGATGGCTTTCCACAAGCTAGTGCTTTAGAAGGTCTGCCAGGATTTTGTGTTGAAGATCTAGCAAATAATAAAGCTAACACTTGATAAGGCTTTTGTGACTGGATTTGAACAGAACAGATTTTGTAAAAGGAAACCACGTGTCAGTTGTGTACAGCATTGCTTTTGAACAAATGTAGTATTTCAGTCACAATGAGTTCAGAGTATTGAGTTGTCGTTTGGTTTCTCTGTTGTTGGGGGCTTTTATGTTGTGGTGGTGGGTTTTGGAGGGTGGGGGTTGTTTTGTTTTGTTGTGGATTTGTGGATTTTTTTGGGTTATTTTTAACTTACTGATGATTGTACACCAGTTCCATGAGAGAGTGACTGATTTCCACTGGTAAGAATGAGAGAAGAATCAAAGCTGCCTGAACGAAAACTTATCAGTATCTTCTCAGGTATTCTTGTAGCATTTTTGATGGTAATTCTACTTCTCAGTCATGTTGATTTTTAATTGTAAATAAAGACATAGCTTCTGATTTCTCGGCCCGTAGCTGTGAGTGACTAATGTGTAGGAACTGGAAGAAGGTGTGGATGAATGCCACAGCTAAAGAATGTTTCACAGTCTGCTTCTGCTCTTCTATCACCTTATGGTGCTTTCTTTTACACAATTAAAACAATCCTATGATTTTCAGACACAACTTTCTATCTTGTGAAATTTATTCTGCTACTCAGCAGGAATCTTTGTAAGTTCTTTCCAGCTGAAGCAAAAAGATTTAGGTACATTTGTGCGGATCTATAAATTACCTTCTCACCGTCATGTTGTTTAGTTAATACCATTTATTTTTCCTACTATGCTGGTTAGCATTCATTTAGAAAAAGCAAGAGAGAAATTATGTAATTAAATATGCATAAATTTAACAACAACAAAAAAATCTTCATCTTAGGAGGGTTGGTGTTTTCCTGAAGCATATCTGAAAAGTAGGCAAATGGAAAGACCAGCCTTTCCTGCAGTAATTTTCAGAGAACTGTATAGGTAACATTTCTACCTAAGTAATGAAATCTATAATTTTCTCCACCAGTACCAAGCAGAAATAAAAATGACTAAATGACACTTAAATTCAGTTCACAAATATGAGAACTAAATGGCAGATAAATGGTCAATAACCTAAAATCAAAGTGGATAATACAGTATGTACCTTTCAGAAGGAACTGTATTAAGTTTTTTTAACAGCTAATAACCTCTTTTTTTTTTAAACTGTAAGAAATATGACCACTACCATCAAAAAAAAATAATCGTAGCCTTTGACAATCTCCTAGTGTACTTCCTGAGGGCAGTTAGAAATAGCAGATAATTAAATTTGAATCAGATTTCAAATTGATTGGACAGGAACAAGAATATCTGACAACAAATTTATTTTGGCCTGCCCCCATTTGATTTTAATAAAGCAGTGTTTCAGTTAGTTGGCTGAATTTGAATAGCAGTAAGAGAACGGGAGAAAATGTAGGTCACAAGGAGGACTTCTCTGGTCATTCTTTACGATGTTTTACATTGCCCATTTATTTGCATTGATTTGTTTTCTCCTGTGTATATACACTGTTTAAGGACTAGGGCATATAAAATCTTACTTATCAAAAAGCATTTTGAGCATAATTATCATTTGCATGTCTACTATCATCTAAGAATTTTAAAAATATTTGCAGGATAATATTATTCCAGGCTAAAAATATTCATGCTGAAATAACTTTAAATTAGTTATATGAGTATTACTAAAATAAAAATATACTAAATAAAAACAGTATTAGGAATTCAAATGGTGTATTTCTCGTCTGGTGGAAGTATGAAGTATATTCTGAAGCTATTCTTTTATATCTTCTAAAATACTGTACAGTTTATTTTTTCTTTAGCATAAAATCTTGTATTATTTCAGAAAACCTGAACTATAGCTCTGTCTAACAACCTTGCTGTCTAGAAGGTGGAGAATATAATAACTTTCCCTTGTGATTTTCCACTTTGCATTGCTGCAAAGCCTGACGTTATTGGTTTCCAGTTCAGAGCCACCTGCAGAGTGTGCCTGAATCTCTGTAAGGTTATTTCAGTTCACAGGCCTCTTAAATCAGCTATTCAGTAGTATATTCAGGAGCAAAGAACATCTTTAAATATGTAGTTAATGAATGTATATCTACGTGCCTAACTCTTTTTAATTTATGCATTGATAATGCAATATTTTTGAGAACATAAGCCTATGTTCACAAAGCTCTATCTGCCAGTTTCTTTGACAATAACTCTACATATTGGAAAGCTCTGCCTTTTGCGTGTCCTCCTAATTAGGAGTTTTCACTGAACTGAACTAAATGCTATGTGTATAGTTCCTAGATATTGTAAGGATATTCAGTTTGTTGTCCACAAACTCCTGTGGGGCAGTAGACTACTTTTAAGAAATTCAGAGAAGTAAATAACAAAAATAATGTTAGATATGCCTAATGTCAATCTATATTGGAAATAATCTATAAATGGGAAAATGATTGGGGGGAAAAAAGGGCAGCTAATGTACGTTTAGATAATACAAAGACTTTTTTTAAAAGCACTGTGTTTATCTGATGAATTGTGCAACTTGTTCCTTCTGGTGCAGAGAATTCTAAACTTCTAGGGGTCTGCTTCAGATCCCAAAGGATCAGAATAATTCCCCTGCGGCATGCAAATTTCTACCTTTTTTTTTTTTTTTTTTAAATTAAGAAACACCTTCTTTCACTTAGACTTGCTAAGATAATGCTTGGATGCTGACAATGATGCTTTACTGAATTTTACAGTAGCCATGTGAAGGATGTGAACTACATAAGCTTTCACTATTTATTTATTTATTTATCTATCTATTTAAATATAGTTGTTTGACTACTCTAGAAAAACAGTTGTAGCTTGTCACAGCTGTTGGCATCTATTTTTCCAGTTGTTTTATTCATGGTTGCATTAGTTATTTTCTGAGGTTACCAAGTGTCTTCTTTCCTGTTCCTCCACAATGTCAAAGTGTTTTTTGTGGTGTGTGGTTTCTTTTTTTAATAGTGCCTTCCTTCTTTAGCAGGGACTCCTGTCTTCTGTTTGTTTGGCCTGGAGACAGATTGCTTGGGTGAAAATCAGTTTTGATGACAGTGCAGGAGTCTTACGTAGCTAAAAGCAATATGTAAATCATCAAATTTCCCAATTAAACTGTGTTTCTAGATGTTATGTTCCTAGCTGGTTTACTTTTTAGTTCAAAATGTCTATTAACAACGTGCTTTGATAAAGCTTCTTTTTAAACATCCAGCGGATGTTTACCTACAGCAAGATATAGTAAACCTATGCTTTTACCTAAACAAAAATGTGGCCTATTTAAAAATGGAAAAAGTACTTGCTTAAGCATCAAATTATCACAAACTTTTTTGCAACGTGCAGCTGGGCTATTTGTGTGTGGTTTTTATTTGGTCCATTTATTACTGGTTTACATCATCATTAAGTTACTGCTTAATGCTTGCTGAATTTGAAAAATATTCCCCCTTTCACAGGATAAATGAAATACCCGAAGAGTTCAGGTAACTCAGTTACACATTCTCAGAAGGACCTTCTGGAAAGGGTAGAGTTGTTACCATATAAAATTCATGGAAAATTTCTCAGTTGCTATTGAACATCCTCGTTTCATTTTTCTCTTTTCTCTCTTAGCTAGCAAGAACCTATTCATCATCATAGACAAAGAATGACATTTTTCCAAATACTTTGTATAACCGGGGAGAAATTACTATTTTGTTTTATTGAGTATGTCATAGAGGATTTGTCCTTTATTGTAAAGCATTTTTAATGCTATTTTTTCTTCCTCAAAATGCTGTTCCATGGTTCACTGGTGCCAGCAATCTGTGTGTGTAGACAAGTTTTCTTCAAGTGTGGTGTCTGAATGTGTTTCTAAGATTCCCTTTGTGCTTTGACTTTGAGTACTCACCTGAATCATACTGTCTATTTGGTGAATGTTTTTTAGGTAGCTTTTAATAACTTGTAATTTCAACATCCTCAATGAGTAGTATGTTTTAGTAGAGGTATGCCTGGTATAGCATATTCATTCATTTTTTTTTCTGTTCATGTTTTATTATATACTGTGCACTACCATGTATTTAAAGACATTTAGATCTGCAGGATGTTAACTTTTACGGTATTTGGGGATGTTTATTAAATTTTTTATTATTATTTTTCATTGCACAAGTACTTAATAATTATTTCCCTATGCCTTAAAAAAAATAACATCTTAGCAGAGGTTTATTTCACACTTCGTGCTTAATTTGATGATCCACAACCCTGTTGCAAAATAATTTTATTTCCTAGTTCACTTTGATTGTCTCTAGACACTGATTGCCCACTCAGAGTAACTGAGGCAAGCAAAATTTATTTATAAATATAATAAAACTTGTAAAAGTAATTATTTTTCTCTATTAAGTATTCTTTTATTGTAATTTATGTGATTGGCTGTGGTCTGGTATAGTATCTATTCAGCAAATAACAGCAGTAGGGTTGAACAGCTTTCAGACACTGATTGTTTGGATCCTTTCTTTGAATGTTTATAATGTGTTGTGGCTCACTTCCATACTATGTTTTTGCTCCATGAATGAAAGTTTTTAACAGAGGGACAGCAAAGAATGAATAGCAAATACTGTGTGCTTATTTACTACCCTTGCTTCAAATATACTTTGCAAAGAGAAAATGCCAAAGTGAGTGTTCACACTGTCTAACTTCAGGCCTTTAACTATAATATGTGTGTTAAGAACTGCTCTGAATATTGTTAGATAAGACAGGGAAGCAGAAGGGTTTGTAATTTTATTCTGGACTTTTTATTAAACTATTAAGAATTTCTACTAAGCACAGAAGAGGAGAAAATGCAGAGCTTCTACAACGACCTTGAAGAGAAATGTTGAGTAAACAACCAAAACATAAACGTTGTTAGTGAGTTTAACAAGCTGGATCAAAGCCCTTTGTCTGCAGTGTATAAAGCACTCAAGAAATTTCGGGCAGCTTATAAGCTTTTCTCACCTCCTCGGCAATAGAAATCAGTAGCCTTTTAACAATATTTTAATCAATCTCAACAATCCTTTGGAACAATCAGAATAGAAACAACTAACTAAATAAACATCTACCTGAAACTAGGATACAAAATGTAATTACTTTTATCACATTTTATAATACTGACATTGACTTACATGGCACAGAATTTTCAGTAACTGTGACTGACCATTGTTTTGAATTTATTGTTGTTTTGATAATGTGTAACAGGTCCAGTGGCACACTGGCCCCATTTTAATTGGTAAATACTATATTACGGTCTTGGGCATCTTTTGAACTGCCATCAACTGTTCTTACAACGTGCAGAATTTCCATCAGTAAATCTCCTTTGGGTCTTGATTAGATCTAGTGTTGTTTAAATAAACTCAGTGTGACCAAAATTTGAGATGCTTTAGTTAGAAATTTCTCCTGAAAGGCAAAAAGGGGGTAGGAATTATGAAGAAAACAGCAAAAAATAATTTTTTTAAAAGGTCAGAAACGTGAATGAACTTTACCGTATGTGCCAATAATGGTTTGGTGGGGGAGGCTTATGGGATAGATGTCAGTCAAGAACACAGAGCTGCTGCTAGAACAGTTTACATGGCCTACATCTGGCCATGTTCCTACCCCCTGGCCTTTCAGATGAGGACAGGAATCAGTTAGGAATTTACTTGGCCAGGGAGAGTGGGTTGTACTTAGTGTGATCATTAAATGTGATTCTGGGAAGCGTCACACATACCATGTTACACTTTATGTGGTGTGGTGTCTGGAGGAAGTGCTGTAGTATGTGGCCCTTGAGTACTAGCATAAAAAGCAATGTGACCTGCAATGGCAGGAAAATAGGGAACCATTACCATAAAGAGTAAAGATATTAATGCTCTTGCTATAATTTCTTTTGCAATCTGAAGGCTCATACTTGAGATTGCAAGGCAGTCCTGCAAGCTCTCCACTCACTGTAGAAGAGGCACAAAAAAGACATCAAGTTTTTGACACATAACTTTTTATGTGCTTCTGTCACTGGCATCAAGCCATCACCCTGTAATTTTTCCACTATGGGACTGTCTAGTTCGTCTGGAGCACATGCCTTACCTTTTTTTTGCAAAGGCTACACACCTCTGGTTATAAAGATATTAAGACAGCATAGTAATAATGAACTGAAGTGAAAAGAATCAGATATCATTGTAATACGCTGAGTTCTTCAGTACCTAGAAAAGTTGGTCTGGATTTATTTTAACATGAAAACCTACCTCTATTATAATTATTTCACAGACATCTTTTGGAGAGAAGCACAAAGGTAACATACTACAGTCTCATAAGTAACAAACTTTCTTTGTAGTGGTATCAATACAGACATTTATCATCTTTTTTCCTTTTTTTTTTTTCAACTACGAAAAGTGATTTGAAGCACTTCATCAAAAACCCAATGGGGTCGTAGGAGTACTGCATACATTTTTAAAATTATACTTCATCTACTGGACCAAAACTGTCAACAGTCATGATTAATTTTGTAGCATCTAAAAAACTTTGAATTATTTTGGAAATGTTTTTAATCTGCCCTATTTTATGTCTTGCCATATCTTATATCCCATTTGTAACTCAGATCAGCTGACTTTGAAAAATTGGTAGTCCTGTACTTCACTAGTAATCAGTTGTTAATACATTATTAAAAAGTTTTTTGCTCTGTCAGATGGTTATTTCTTTAACTAGTACAGCAAACTTTTTGTGTAAATGGAGCTTCTTAACGGTACCTGAATAAAACAATTTCAATAAGCCTGTTTTCTTTGTTACCTGAGCAGAAGATATTGGCATTCACTGACCTCTGTCCTCTAACTGTCCTGTTCTCAGCTGAAATACCATTATTACTGCTATTTTTTAGGGATGCTACATCTGGACCAGGATGAAAGGAGTGTTGTTTCCTATAACTGTCATCTGCAGAGGGAGATTGGAAAGAAACGTCTTGGTGAGTATGGAGGAGCTGTGGGAAGAGGAGTGTTTTGCAACAGAGCTGCAGCAAAAATACAGGACCAAAGTTTTGTAGCAGGTCTTCCCTGGGCTGTGAAGAGGTGGTGGCAGCCAGGATATCTGTAGCAGTGGAGAGCAGGCATCCTCTGCTTGGACTCTGCTCTGTACCTGAGCTGTGTGGGTAACAGAAGGCTCTGCTGGCTTCATACGCTCACTGGGCTCACTTGGGACTGTCTGGTTGTGCCAAGCAAACAGGAGCCTGTTAGGGAGACGAAGCCAGGGTGGGGGCAGTAGCCCTGGTGCATTTCACATTTGATCTGCTCTCAACTCACTAGCGAGGCATACCTTTTCTGCTGAAGTTCCTGATTTATAGCAAGGAGTTAATGACTATGTTAACACCTGAAGTTCTCCCTCAGTATTCACAAGGGCGGAAAACTTGCTTAGTAAGAGTAAGGACTGTGCAAAGACTAAATCTGAGACTGCCTTGTGAATTTATGAGCCAATAGTGTAGAATAGTGCTGAGTTTATTCTCATGGGTACCAGGAAATAGTCCTTACAGGTTTCGCAGATTGTGGAATATAGGCTTTCCCATGTTCATGCATCAAAGAGAGGAATGAGGAGGGGCCTCTGAGAATTGTCTGCATGAATATATATTTCACACTGTGTTCCACCTCTGGGGATATGGCACCTTTCGAACTCAAGATATTATTGGCTTGGCATCCCAAGGGCATGGAAGGGAGCCCAGAGGGAATGCACAAATTTTCCATCTGGGTTAGATCCCTGCTGGGTTTCAGTAGGACATCATTCTCCTTCTGCTTAACCCTTCATGTCTGCCACTAACTATTTTAGTAAGCAAGAACTTTTAAGCATGAAAGCTCTCCAGTATTTCAAGTCAGCTGCCTCCTGTGTTTATTCTGAGATTTATAAATACACCTACAAGCTTTTCAAACTTTCTTTTTCATCAGTTTTGCAAGGGATAACTAATTTATTTCAAAAAAGGATTAACTCTTTCAAAGTTTTTTTTCCCCAGCTACCAACTATAAATGTGTATCTCTCCATTCTTAGCAGCCCTCTTCCATATTTTAACAGTGATTACTATTATTACCTAGTAGTCAGTGCATAACTTTTTCATGTAGACAGCATCCCATTTTCCAAACCACGTACAGTCTTTCAATGAAAATCTCTGCCAAGGTCAATACCCTGTTATTTTCCACCTCTATAACACATGTTGTGCAATGCACATTATTCAAAAAGTAGAAGAGGGATAAAATGATTCTCCTTTCTCCAGTATCAACAAAAAACTGCATTATATACATGTGGAGAATCATGGCTTTGGCCACAGTTATGCTTCCTGTAGTATTTTCTGTATTCAACTTCCCAATTAAAACATTTATGACAGAGAAGATCCTGGTAACTGCAAACTGTTCAGGTAGTCCCTTTTAAAAGAAATAATGGGAGAGAATGTCTTTTATTATAGTTTACTAGATGTTCTTTTTAAATTATCCACAACACGACAGTTACAATTTTCTTTTAGGTGCAGTTGATTGCGTTTAGTAATGACCTTTAAAAGTTCTCATCATAGTACATTTTAGTCACTGCTTCTAATCCTGTAGAAAAAAACCCAACAACCCTAAGCTAAAAATGTCTGTCTAAAAATACACCTAATATTATTATAAATAACATGAAAGATAACTTCGGCCTTTTTCAAAGCTCTTAACCTGTGAAGCCATAAGCTGCATTACTATTTAGCAACTCCAGAGTTTGCCAGAGTCCTTGAGGAAAATGAAAGAGAGTTGATATTCCTGGCATTGAAAATTTAGGAGAACTTGGACAGAATATGTTGCTTCTAAAAGGCTTCAGCTATCTACCTTTTTCAGAGAAGAGCAATAAAGAACAAATAGTTCCATTTTTTTCTTACTTATATTTCCTATTGATATGATGTTATCTGAAACTCAATAATAGACTAGAGAGGCATACTCTGCTAAGAAATATTCTTCTTGATTATGGTAAGAAAATTTCAGATTATTTTATTAGTTAGAGGTAATTGAACTATTAATATGAGTAGCTAATATTATTCTTATTTTTCAGTTGGTAGGCTGCCAATTTGTCTCTTCGTTCCGCTTTAAAGTGCAGTTGTTTCATCAATTCAAGCATCATCTTGACAACAGAGGGGGTCAGGCTCAACTAGTTCAAAGCAGCTTGACACAACATCATTTCGAACTCAGCTTATGTTTGAAAAGAAAAATATTTAAAGACCCCTGTTTTAAGTTCAGATCTGTGTGAATCATACTTGTTACGGTATCAGCCCAGTGCTGTCTTGCAGACAGATACCCAGAAATTATAACTGAGAAAGATGTCTCAGTGAATACCAGTGAACAGTACAAGTGATGACCATTATTTAACAACTAGATTCAAATTCTCTGTTTTCCATTTTTAAAAGATCAATGTTTGTGCAGTCTGCTTTTGATGATACCATGGTAACAAAGAAATGCGCAAAATGGTGTAAGTTTTGGTGAAAGACAACTGTGAATCAAAAGTTCTTAGAAAAAAGATTTTTGAAAAAAATGTGTTTTACACTTCATAATCTGAAGGTGTTTGGTGGAACTTTTTTTAAATTGAAGTTAGAAAAGCACAATTAGAAATAAACTATAGGAACAATAGTACCATATATCAGAACAGTATGGCTAGCAATAAAATGAAGTAGTTCTAGGAAGTGTGTTGAGGATAAAATGAACTTGGCAATACTTATAGGAGAGGAAATAAGCAGTAGGAAGCATTTGTAATGAAAAGATACACGGGCAAAATATTCTCAAGAATATTCTTGTGTTGGGTATTGTCTCTAGTACACAGTAACCTTGTTTTTGAAAAATCATCCAGAACTGAAAGTCGAGGAATTTAGTAGGAGGGGAGTTAGAAGAGGCCACGTGTAGCTCTTGATGCCTTACAAATTAGACTGTGTGACCTAACTGGATAGATAACCAAGTTATCTGTTATGAAAAGCAGATTTATATGTCTGATACTGCTTCTGGTGAAGTAAGTGACAAGGCTCCACTGTTTTCAGTTTAATAAGGAAGCTTTGGTCTCATACTTGATATTCAGAAAGGTTTTATTTGCAAAGCGTGATTGAATTCTGTCTTGATATGGCTTCTGTGAACTTTCACAACAAGATTATTTCCTGTCTTGAGGAAGCTGGGAAAGAAGCACTCTTGAGTCAAGGTCCTGACTGTGTGCTATAGATGTAGTTCTCTCCTGCTTAGGGAAAAAGTGGTCTCAGTGTCTATAACTCGCCATGAGCTAAGAAAGACAAAACATTATTTTTAATGCTGTAACTAATGCCTAGGGTAGTATATAGTTGGTGTTAACAAATGTCAACGTCTGTTTCCCCTTCCTTTTCGCTCCCTCCCTGAAAACTCTGAACACTCCTTTCATCCTGTGCACATTTCCTTCCTTATGCTGTTGTAGTAAACAGCATAGATGGAATGTCCTATATCCTTTTGTATGGTACAGCTTGAAGGCATGAGGATGCAAATTCTTTTGGAGAAGAATGGTGTTTTCAAGGGTTACAACACAATGTGAAATCAGCAACACAGTCAGCTCTGATGTTCCCGAAGAGTGTGTGGAATATTTGGATCTTGTTACTCCGTCTCATCCTATTGTCAGGCAATAATAGGATATGGGCAGATACTGCATGTTCTCTGAGTGGAAAACTGCAGCCGCTCTCCAGGTGGTCAAAGTGTTATTTGCTTTAACTAAAATAATTGGTAGATTGGAAGCATAGAACACATGACCTCAAATCAAAAGTCTGAATGATGTAATAAGGTTTAAAATTCTTATCTTAAACTGCAGGCTGAATTTAGACTAAGAATAAATGGCACAACTGCCATTAATATGAATTTATTTTTTTTCCCTTTTTTATAGACTGGAATTTAGACCTCAGGAACGTGTGATCTGCTGCTTCTTGATTGGAACTAACTTTCAGTCTCTAGTTATTCACCAGTAGTGGCAAACTTATTTCTACTAATGAAAACTCTCAAATTGTCCTTCATGAGTTTTTACTGTAACTTCTTCTTTTGGCCGTGAGCTTTGAGAACCATACACCAAACTGACTGTATATTAGGTCTAGACTAAAGAACAAAATCTTACACTGAAATGTGACCTGCAGTAATTAACAAGGTGCCCCAGAGGGTTCCATGTATTGTGATACTCTTTTCTCTTCAGGCAAATTAGTGGTCCTTGTGATTCCTTGTAGATTCCAGTGTTGTTTCTATGCAGATGACTTTGCAATCTGCATTAGTGGGCCATCTGTCACAGACCTTCCAGTTGAAGTACAATGTAATTTGAGCCTTGCGCAGTTGATTGCCTAAAAAATAGATTTAACAAGCCATTCCCATTTAATCTTGACTTTGAATTCTGGAATGTTTTTTGCAAAATATGCCATTTTGGCATAGTCTTTTTTGGAAGATAGTTTGGGGTTGTTTTTTTTCTTCTAGACATTCTTTTTCAGCCTTTTATGCATTTGCTTGATTACTTTATCAATGACCATTGAATAAAACAAGATTATTTCTCTACATTAGTAAGATGTGATGTTCTTGTGAAAGACGCTTAGGGTTAGTTTCCTGTTTTTCATTGCTACAAATTCATTCCAGTGATCGTGTATGTAGTGTAGCTTTTTGTCAGTTTTGCTTAAAATTCAAACAATGTGCCATATTTCTCTTTGATTTATTCTGCTTTTTACCTTTGGGGTTTCCTCAGGGTCTCATGCATAGACTGAACTGCCTATTCGGAAATGAAGAGTCCACCTGTGTTAGTTTACATTTACTCATAAATTCATCTATAGAAACATGCTTACTTGTAAGTAAGACTCCAAAGTCTTGTATTTTACGTATTGGCATCCTAACGGCACTGATACATTTAAACATTCAAAACAAAAATTTTCTGAGGTTTGGTCCTAATTATAATTTGTTTAAATAGTAACTCATGGGTATTCAGTGATCTGCATTTTAGGTTTCGTTTTTATAAAGTCCTAGATATACCAAAATGGACATGAAACATTTGCACACTGGATATACTTTTTTAACTACCTTTTTTTTTTCCACTGCTTATTTTAGGTCTTAACTTCGGAGGTTGTAATTTAAATGAATGCATGAAGGTCTCCTCAGGGTTTTTGTCTTGTTTAAATAAATTGAATTGAATTGATTTAGTGTTCCTATTACAATTTGTTAAACTTACTCAGGGTGTTGAGGGACATAGTGTCACTAGGCTTTATTATGGATTACAAAGGGAAAAAAAAAAAAGAGAACTGCTCAGCAGGTTGTTTTGACATTAATTCATCAGTTGTATAACATGCACAAAATGCTCCCTTCATAGCAAAATTTTTGGTCCTGTTTAATTGCATATCATTTTTATATAGTTTCAGAAAACAAGTAAGATAAATTTTAAAAGTTTCATTACATAGTTCTTACTTTTAAATCAAGCAAGATTATTATTATAATCTTATTCTAATAAACATCCTAGTTATAGCATCCCCATCAAAAAACTTCTTTGTTATTTATTAGTCAATGAAGAGAAGCAAATAACACGAATTTCTTATGTCCAAATTCCTAGAAATTAGGAATGCTGGCCCCACCTATGATATGGGAGATGGTATGCTGGAAATCAGTCATATTGAAAATTATTTGGAGCCAGGGTAGAAACCTGATTGAACATCACAGTGATGTTTAAGTTAAAAGGCTAATGTGTTCTAAGACATAAAAGCAGAATAATACCAAAAAAGAGGTGGAAAGATGGATACTACCTTTGTATGAACAGGACAGTAACTGTTTTTTGGAATACTAGGTTCCCTTTTGGAACCCATAATTTGAGGAAGATGCTAAAATGTTAGAGAGCTTCAGAGAAGACCCATAAATATGGTTATAAGATTGGAAAGGAAGGACTTTGAAGCTCTAACCGGAATCAGTTCAAGGAAATCCTCCTGTCTATGTGATGCAGAAGAACAAACTGATTGCAATAATCCTTTCTCTGCTAAATAACTATGAACTGTTGATTTATTTTTTTATGACAAAATGTTATTAAGCTATTGTTCCAGAAAATTCCCTAAGAATGAGACATTTTTGAGATTTGATATAGGCATATTGAATCCATTAAGTTTAAAAATTGCTGGTTATTAGTCTTTGGCATTGCATGGTTGATAATCTTTCCTGGCTTCATTTGAAAATATCCTGGGTTAAAACATTTTTTAACTCCTCTTAGCTATGTTATTGTGTTGGAATTATCTAAAAGGTTTAATCGAGGAGTTTTTTAAAAAGGCTCTAATTTACACTAAATACAATATAAAATGCTTGTCTACAGTATATTCTTGATGGCACCACTCTGATGATTTATTACTACAATCTATTATCACAGCAACCGTTCTTCGATAATGTGCAGAATTGGAACAATAAATCTCTAGTATAACATCTGAAAAACTGATACGTTCTATGAATTTAATTTAGCAGTGTCTGAAGGTTTGTGTGTGTTGTGGTGGTGTTAGGAATTTAGTGATCTGTAGTCAGCAAAGAAACAGACATTTTCAGAGGACAACTCAGATTATGGATGGGCCAGTTTACATAGGGGAGGTGTTTGTCACAGCAGGCTTTAGGATTCCTGGATGACTAGTCTCACGACTTTGACATTTGAATTCTAAGCCTAAAGTTCAGAACCCTCATCTTGGAAGTTATTTAGGTAACAAACTCTCATTGATGTATTTTAGTTTGGATTTAAACCTAAATAACATTAAGGATCTGAACCTGAAGATATGTAGCCAAGGTTACATGGGAGCAAGAAAGTGAATCTCCAGGTTGATGACCTAGCCCCCCTAGACCCTCTCTCCCTCGCTTTCTTTCTAACATCTTATTACTCTAAGAAGAAGAATGTAAATGACCTAATGGTTGTGAGCCATTCCTGAGAAAATAGTGATACTAAAAGGGTTTACGGATCATGGTCCAAAGCCAGAAATATAAGACCTACAAAAGTAATGTGGTAACAAGCCAAGTTCCTTGGTTTACAAGTAAGAAAATACTGAGTAAAATAAGTGATGCTGTATTACATTGCACTAATGATACCATTATAGCAATGCCTTCCATGCTTTAAAACAGATGCTGAAACATTGGAAAACATTCCTTCAGGAGCCACAATAATGATTCAAGGTCAGAAAGACTGACTTGGAATGAAATAAAAGAAGCTCTATCTCATTATTTTATTCAAGAAAAAACTGAAGCTATTTAATAGATCTATTGGTATTCCCATGGAGAGAAAATTTCTGATGGTAAAGGGCTCTTTAATCTATCTGATAAAGATATAAGAAGACCTGGTAGCTGGAGTCTGAAGCTAGAAAAATTCAGATTAGGTACTTCATGCATATTTTACAAAGAAAATTTGGGAAAGCAAAACAGTGGGTGCATTTTTCACGACTTCACATATTTAAATCTGGGGTTTTTTTTGATATTTTATTTTGGGTTTTGTTTGTTTTTAATAAATGACAGTAAATTCAGAAAGTTATAGGGTTGATTATGTGCATGTTTGTGTGAAACTGTATGCTATATGATGCACGTGACAGGTGACAACAGGTGACAATAATCCTCCTTTCTTACCTTTAGAACCCATGACTGCTTCATTTTTTACTGTGTGACTTGTGATAGCATCTAGAGAAGACAAACTTAGATTTTTGGGTATTATCCTGTTAGACACTAAAAATTTGCATATTGAAAATATTGCTTTGGTTCTAGAGATTTGTCAATCCAAATAATTAATAATGAACAATGTCTTTGCTTCAGTTAAATATAGTAACTCTCATATATGTCCGGAAGGATTATCTGTGGAGAATGAGGGGCTGAGTTTGCTCATCTGTAGCAACAGTGGTTCTGGCAGAAATGAAGAGTGCTTGCAGGAAGGTAAAGTGTGTTCTTTCTTTAGAACACAGGAGTCGAACTGTCTGAGCTGCTCCTTTCTTCACTCAGGTTCATTCGACAGTGACTTTGCTAAGTAGTTTGGTAAATGTAACTTTTCTTTGAGTTACTTAAACAGACCAAGGTTTTAAAACTTGCAAATGATTTTCAGTACTGTTGGCTCTGTCCACGGAAGGAAGATAGAATATCATATAATTATATTTGATAAATAGATACATATCCTATGGTATTTAATTTATGATTTGGAGTATTCCAGCTATTCAAATACTAGACTACAGATAAACAGGTATGATTTCTATCCAACTGACAGCAACTACAGACTGAATTCACAGAATCTGTCACTCCCAAAATCCATATTGAAATAGTTTTCTAGAATTGAAAGTATATTAAACTTCTGTGAGCTCTTCCTCACTAACCAGCTTTAAACTTAGTCAGTTGCTGTAATACGTGAATAAACTTCCATGCTTACTTTTAGAAACTGTGACTTCAAAGGGCACTTAGCCCATTTACATTCAAAAACAAATAGAAAGCCATAGATTTCATAATGTTCATATTGAAATAGGTTAACTAATCATGTAAATCACGCTGATGAGTCCTTAGGTGATACTTATTAGAGCATAAATCTGCTTAATTTGTTTTCTGTTTTTTCTAGTGAATTGAGATGTTACTTTTGCAGATCTTCAGATATCATCTCAGTAATTTGCAAGTTAATATATTATTTGGTGGCAAAATTATTATTTTTTTCCTTTCTTTTAGAGTGATGATGTCTTACGGATTTGGTAGCATGAAAAAGTGGTAAAATTCACCAAGGGTGAAATTCACTCCTGGAAGAAAGCCAGAAAAGGGAATGCGCTTGAGACCTGTTATGACATGACTTTATTGAAAAAATTTTGGGACTAGAATTCTTGAATAATTATTCTCAAATGATTTCTGGTATGCTTTGCTGAAACCACTGTAATATCAGAACATCTCAGAAAATCAATTAATTTACAATCTGTAGCACTCGTGAGGAACTATTATTTTCCCAGACAGAACTGAGTGAGATTAAAAAGTTTTCCCAAGGTCATACGCAAAGTTACTCTTGAGGTAGTCACTAACTAGAGCCAAAAGGAAATCAAATTTTTGTTCTATTAATTCAGACTTCTCTTTGTGGAATATAGAATGAGAGCAATTGAGAATTGTCTATGAAAAGTTATTGAAAATTTGCATGTGGATAAAAGCATTATGCATTGTTAATTTGAAAGTATTTTTCTTTGATCTTGAGTTTTTGAACTTGTTTTGTACTTTAAAAGAAAAAAAAATACCCAAATGAAAAGTCCTATCCAAAAAAAGATAAAATTGATTTTTTTTTTTTTGGCTAGTATAGAAGGAATGTTTGGGTTTTTTCCCTAAACTGAGTTTGTACAAAATCATCAAATCTGCAGGTATTCTTATTAAAAAGAAAATAGCATTTTTTTTCAACATTTTCATGAAACAGTTCTGATGAAACCGTTCTGTTTACTGGTCTTTGTGATTCACCGTCCAGTTCCTTGACTAGAAGTTTGTTCTTATTTTTTACAAAGGACACACTAAGAGGTACATGGGTTTAAAAGAAACGAAAGGTTATGATTTAAAAGGAGACTTGGCAAACTTTGGTTCACAGTTCATTTTATAGCTGTTGTACCTGTTCCATTTTTCTTTTTGCAACCTAAATTCTAAATACATTGAAGCTGCAATGACAGGTAATGCTACTGCTCTGGTACGAAAGTAGTTTTGCATTTAATTTTAATTCAGATTACCAAAGATGCATTCTCTATTATGGAAAAGTAGATTCTTCATATACTTATGTAAAGTAGAGGTGAAAATAACCTATTAGGTTGCCATTTCCCTACCAGTGGAAGAGATTTCCATTTAACTACAACCTGAGGCATATTTTCTTTATCATTAGAGAGATGTATGTATGCCGTGTAATTATTTCAGTCCGGCCTTCTGGGGTTTTATAACATTTTTGACAGAAAAATCTAACAGTGTTTAAGATAATAACAAGGGATAGGTTGACTGTCAGATTACAAATCCTTAGAGTTCTGACAATCTTAAAGACACTGGATTTCTATGCTAATGGGATGCTAGAAGGTGGCAAAGAAAGGAATGCTATGTAATTCTTTGCATCTCCTTGTGCTCAAATTTCTTCTGTGGCATTTAATTGTAATTCTGTGACAAACTAGGCACAGCCTAATAAACAGACCTGATAAATGTTTGCCCTATTTTGACTCAGTTCTGAAATACTGAAATACGGCAGTTTTAATCTTGTTTGAGTACATCTTCTATAAGAATCATTCAGAGCTTAGTTCAAGATGTTTGCAGACCTTGCAAGCCTTTATTGTTTCATTCAAATTCTATCTTTTTTTTTTTTCTGCAGGTTCATACTCTTATCAGTACAAATCAAATATGTTTGACAATTACAGGTGGAATTTGGAATGCACTGATATTATGCAGGGGAATATAGTTATAATATATTTTAATTTCATATATAATGCTGGGTATCTATGAAGCATCAATAAACTATGAAAGATCAAAAGAATAATAAATGCCAGGAAAAGAGATATATAAATTTCCTGTTTTTACATCTGTCTGTATATATACTTTTTATAAAGATCTTAATTACATTGAAAGCATATGTATTTTTAGAATTGTTTTGCAACTTTCACTTTGCTGCTTTGATTTGAATAGATTTCTTCCTTTTTGTAGCTATGAATCTGCACTTAAATAGAGATTGTGTGTGAAGGTAGTCATGGCTAGCAAAGTTTTTCATACATTTTGAATTGCTTTTCCGCAACAAAATGTTGTCTGGCGAAGTTCCAGAAATACTACAACAGTAGTTGATAGGGAGACTGAGAATCTCTTCATTCATTATACATGCAAATTTCTATATTTGTCTACCTGAATCTCTCCATTATTCTCAGAAATAAAGCTGAAGTTCCTCTTCCCAGCCCACTGCAATCAGAAGGAAGGAGGACAGTTTTTTTGGTTTAAGCCCCAGGCAAAACAGAAACTAAAGGAAGATGCAACCTAAATGCAACTTTGGCCTGTAAAATGAACCTTTGAATTTCTAAAGCAATAGATGAGTGAGGTAATTACTAGAAATATGGATGTTTCCATGGTTTATCACTCAGTGCCAATATGTGTGTGTTATCGCAGTATGCCAATATGGGCTTACTACTGAATACTTGCATAGTGGAAATATTCAAATCCACTTAACCGGATAAAGGCTACTCTTTCTCTCAAAAAAAGGTTTTGACGTTCAAAGAAAAGAAGTATATAAAAATAGACATGTACAAATTCATAGGACCATGCAGGCAGAAAAAAAAAAAAAAACAAAAAAACCAAAAAAAACCAAAACGTGCTGAGGCAACTGTTCACTCTTTCTCAGCTTTGGAAAATTGTGGCAAT
Organism: Dromas ardeola; assembly: GCA_013398915.1. Taxonomy (NCBI): domain Eukaryota; kingdom Metazoa; phylum Chordata; class Aves; order Charadriiformes; family Dromadidae; genus Dromas; species Dromas ardeola. The sequence continues at coordinate 2,892 of VYZM01013916.1, read as the reverse complement.
CGAGGAAGGTTCCCCATGACTAGAAAAAAGGCAAGTGTCACACCCCACCTTCAAGGTGAAAGAGCAGATGGTGGGGAATTACATACTCGCTTCAGACCACAGGGAAATTCTGGAACAGGTTCTCCTGCAAACCATTTCAAGGCACGTGAAGGATGAGACAGTGAACATTGAGTGTGGATTCCCCAAGGACAAATCCTGTCTGACCAACTTGATCCCTTCTACAGTGGGATGCCTAACTCTGTGGATGGGGGGAGAACATTAGATTCATTTATCTTGACTTTGACAAGGCTTTTGACAGGGTCTCCTGTAGGAGACTAGACATCTAGGGAGATACGAGCTATCTGTGTGGACTGAAACTTACAGTAAAAACTGGCTGGCCTGCTGGCTTAAAGAGTAGTAGTCAATGATTTGAATTTTGGGTGGCCCATTACAAATGGTAATGGGCTGAGGGTACAGGGGCTGAGACTGTTCAACATCATCTATAGCGGGATGATGTAACAAAGTGCACCTGTGGGTAACACCAGATTGGGGGAGCAAATCCTGCACCTAGGAGGGAACAACTCCGTGCATTAGTTCAGGCTGGGAATTGCTTGCAGCTCTGCAGAAAAGTACCTGGGGGTCCTGGTGGACAAATGGAGTAGGAATTAGCAATGTGACCTTTTAGTAGTGGGAGTTGAACACACACTTGACTGCATTTGCAATATTGAGGCAGTGAGGTTAGAGAAATGAATATTCCCCTCCCTTCAGCATTTATGATGATATGTCTGGACCACAATGTCCAATTTTGGTCTCCCCAGTAAAAAAGAGAATTTGGCAAACTGGAGAGAGACCACTGCAAGACTTTTAAGATGCTTAGCAACCTGGAGAATATGAGGTATGATGAGAGGTTGTGGGATGTGTGTTTATCTAGTCTGGGGAAAATCTAAGGGGAGATCTAATTGCTGTCTTCCACTATATAAAGGAGGATTATAGAGAAGAGGGAGCGATGCTCTTCCAAGAGGTGCACTGTGAAAGGACAAGACACAACAACTGCAAACTACAAAGGAAATTCCAGTTGGATGCAAGGAAAAAAAAAAAATCACAGACAGAGTGTTTAAGCGCTGGAGTATTTGCCAAGAGAGATTGTGAAATTCCCATCCTTGGAGACATTTATAACTTAAACAGATAAGTGTCTGAGCATATACACTGTGTGTGATTCTGTGATTATTTCTTCTCTACTTTTAATATCCCTCTGTCACCTCTTTTGGTCTAGTGCCAGGTAATTCAATAGAATAAATACTAGCAGTAGTAACTACTAAACATTTTTTATTTTCTTGAAATAATTCCATGGAATTCACTGTTACAGATAGCTAATTTTCTAAATTATATTAAAACCAAATGCTGGAAATAGAGAGCTTAGAAAATAAATTGTTAGGAAAAGGTTCCTTTCACATAAAAATGAAATAAGATGGATATGACAGTTCATATTCAAATGCAGCATATTGTAATTAGCTTACACTATCTTTCTCAAGGGAAAGAAGCTAAAACACTCAAGTAATATTTCTGATAGATTTCAATTCTTTATGGTGAACGTAGTTATTCAGTTGCTGACATATAATGGCCAACATTTTTTACACAGGCTTAACCTACATGCCTGATGTTATTAAACAATGCTATGATGCTTAATAACATTAACTTAGTAATTTAGTGCATTGAAGTACTGATCTGTCTTTTTAGAAAATTGCAGTGGAATTTTACTATGAATCACTCTGCATAAAATCATAACTCTGAGTTTTCACTGCATACAGTTCTTAATCTCGATAGACTTAGTAAGTAAAATAGTCGAATGAAATACTCACAGTAGACTTTCAGCAGTCTTTCAGTGCACTGACCCACACATTTGGGCCAGAACTTCACTATCTATACTGATGTCACAGACTCCAGTAGCCTTTACTATTTGAGAAAGATGTCCAATAATATTACTAGTTCTGGAGGAATATCACTCGAGTAATATTTGCAAAAACATTTTAGGATTTTTGAGAGTTTTTAAAAAACAGTTTAGTTTGTCTGTTCTTTAATTTTCTCTATATTCTTCTATAATTTAAAATGAACTTGATAATGCTAGTCAGAAAACAAAATGTAATTATGCCAAAACAGAAATTCTTCTAGATTATTGTCACATAAATAACAGCTGGATTCCCTGGTTTGACTGACTGGTCCCTAACTCTCTTGCATGATAGAGGGTATCTATACAGTTTATGTTACTTTGATGAATTTGATAATTTATGGAACAAATAGTTCCATAATACCAAATACCAAATACCATAGTTTTACAAACACAGGTATAAAGAAACTGTTCTCTCATTTGATATTCAGAAAATATTCAAAGCACAGTGTGTCGATAGTAGGGGGAAAGTTAAAGCAGAACAGTTTAACAAGGATTATGTAATATTCAAATTGAATATTAAACAGTATGCTAAATGTCCTTCAATGAATGGCAGCAACAGCTAGGAAGAATGTGTATTCTTATTCTACATCATGTATGCCTATGATTCATCACAGATATGTATTAGAATCATAGAATCATTCAGGTTGGAAAAGACCCTTGGGATCATCAAGTCCAACCATCGACTCCACTCTACAAAGTTCTCCCCTACACCATATCCCCCAACACCACATCCAAATGACTCTTAAACACATTCAGGGATGGTGACTCCACCACCTCCCTGGGCAGCCTATTCCAGTGTCTGACCACTCATTCTGTGAAGAATTTTTTCCTAATGTCCAGTCTAAAACTACCCTGTTGCAGCTTGAAGCCATTCCCTCTTGTTCTATCGCTAATTACCTGTGAGAAGAGACCAGCACCAACCTGTCTACGATGTCCTTTCAAATAGCTGTAGAGAGTGATGAGGT
>VYZM01013914.1:906243-920943 GCA_013398915.1 Dromas ardeola | reverse complement strand
GAGGAAATATTGTATGTCTTACAGAAAATTGGGTTTTGGATCATGAATAAATTCAGTTTGTGCTCTTTGTCCCAACTATTTATATGCTACAGCAATTAAAGTATATATTGTGGGAAAGGCATTTTTTATTTGAAACTTTTTCCATGAGGAATATGTGGATAAAAATCAAGTGAAAGCTTTTGTGAGCTTTTATCAGCTTTGTTTCAAAAATTCTCTTGGTTTAAAAGCAAGGTAATGCTTCTCTATTTTCTGAGCTATTTATTCAGTTTTTGTGTATGATCTACTTCATTTTTTATAAACTAGGGAAATATTTAATATCTCCAAATGAAATGCTGACTTTTGTGTAAAAAAAAAAAAAAAAATTGATATCAAGTGGGTTTGATTTTCAGCTTTAAGTTAATGGAAAATTCTGCAAAAGTCTTCTCTCAACTTTTTTCCAACACATTTTTTGGAACTTTTGACAAACTTAAAAGGAGTATTATTTCCTGCTTCCCTCCTTCTGTCTCTTAGTTATACATATGCAGTGTTCTTCTACACCAGGCTTTTACTAGCTGACTGTTAGATTCCGTGTACATAATATATGGATAATTTTGATTTATTCATGTATAATGACCTTCCCGCAAGTGAACAGAAATAGTAAAACTCAGGTGAAGATCAGACTTCTGTGTTTGAGCCTACCAGAGAAAAAAAATTGCAGAGTCTTAAGATAAATGAATGTGTTATTCTCTTTCAAATACTTCGTATGTCTGGGGCTTAATGCCTAATGGAAAGTCAATTGAAAGATTCTTATTGACTTAGTTGTATTTGGATCACTGCCAAGAGAGTTGAATGTACTTTCAGTGAGATTGATGGTAAAAATACCTTTGATTTTAGTAGTTTGTATTGGAGCTAATTAATTTTCCCAGGAAGAGTTTAATAATCTTTCAAACAGTATTCCCAGGATAATCTTTCTTCTAATAATCATCTTTGAAATATGGAATTCTTTATTATTCTATGCGTATCTGTGTGATGCAAAGATTTGGTAAGGCCAGTGGTGGCTTGTATATGCATGAAACAGTAATGACTTTAAAATTGAATTATTCACGTCCAGGAAGGGTTTTAAAAAAAAAAAAAAAAGGCAGAACTAGGTTTCAGAAATCTGATATTTTAGAAGTGCTGAGCATGCATATCAGTGGCTAAAGTCAATGGAAGCTGAATATATTCAGCAGCCCTGAAAATCAGGCCATCATCATGCCAGCTAAATGGGCATCAGGGATCACTCTGGAGCCCTGGAAAGACTTGGGATCATTATGTTTATCAGGGTTGTGATATTTAATATTCTGCTACCTTGAGGCACAAGAAAATAACTTAAGGCTGATGTTACCTAACCCAGAATTCTGCAAATATTTGATATTTCCTTATTATGCTTATATACGTAATATTTATTTGTGATTTTTTTCTCTCATTAACATGTGTGCATGGAAAATGGTATAGGAGGTTTAACTGTTGTGGGCAGTGATTGTTCTTCTATTTGTGGAACAAAAAAATCAGCAACCAGACTATGTGTTAAACTTTAAACAGAAGAAAAGTTACTATGAAAGAAGGATTTCCAGACTTACTTATGGGTTTGAATAATGAAAAGCAGTGCAGTCAAAAAAGAATCATTTATGGGACTAGACAGGCAGGTGAGAATGCAATTCAATGTACACAAATGTTAAGTTAATTAGATTTGGAGCAATGAATTAATCTAGGGAATTTGTGCTAAATGCAGCAATCATTTACCTCACTGATCAGGTTAAAGATCTAAGTTTGTAGGAAAGAAAATAAATCAATCACAGAAATGGTCAAGCCATGCCTTGAAAACATGCAATTAAGTTATTCCGTGGTATTAGCAGATACATAGATTAAAAAACCTCTGAAAAGGGATTTTATGATATAAGCTGTTTGTTAATGCCTCATCTTGAATACTCTGCGCAGTCTGTTATTGCGCACTGAGCGACAGTGGTCTGTTCTTGCCATAAACAAGCCAAATTGCTGAGAGAAGGTTATGGAAATGTGCTAATTCTGGCACAGAACAGACTGATACCTTACTGTATGAAAAATATGAATGGAATTTGGACAGTTGATATAATTAAACAGCTTGGCTATGACTGCCATCATGGAGCACTGCAAGAAGAAATCCTGATGCTGGCCTGGAAGGTCCATTACACCAGCGTGGCAGGTCTGATCTTCCAGCTGTGATTTCCTGGTTCACCAGCCTAGAAATGTGCTTGAGGGAAGCAACTCCTTTCATCTTCTTCCTCTGTCTTGGGATAAATAGAAAAGTTCTCACTTTTTTCTTCTACCCAGCTAATAACTCCTTTATACATCTTGCTCCTTTTGTGCTTTTGGGAGGATAAAAGCTTCCTTCCCCAAAAGGCATGCTGTATGACGGGGTCACCACCTGCCAGCCCCTTGGCGAGAGAAAATTGCACAACGAGTAGAACCTAAGTTCTCAGCTAAAATACCACGTGTCAGTCACAAAACGCTCCGGCCCTCAGCACTAATGAATCTCCTGAGGTGCTTTTTTCCAGCAAAGATGCGGAGCCTGGCTGAGGGTGAGAACACTTCTGGTGGCCCCACATATTTTAGAATCATCTGATAGCAATATGAAAAGACTTGTACGTGGCCATGGCATTGCATGAAATGATCTTGAAGACTAGATCATGGACTCTAAGATCCCTTCTGATCTCGCATATCTCAAGATTACACTGTAAATTGAATTCCATCTGTTGGCTGAACTGCTTAAGATCCAAAATCTTGTCATTCAATTTGATGGCAAATCTTCCTTGGACTTTAGTGTTGCAAACTATACACAAATGTGACTTTTGATCCAGCATGAGGAGAGAACAAAAACATGGAACTTAATTTTTCTGGGGCCTTGTTGAACTTAAAAAAAAGCTGCAAATATTAAGAATAGAAGGGGGTTGGGCTGAGTCATGTTATACTAATAACAAAAACTGTGCATTTTTAACAACTGAAGTGGACCAATTTGGAGAGGCAAGCAAAAGAGCAAGCACATTTAATTAACATAAACTTGAAGAGGCTCATGACCTCTTCCTAAAGCAGCTCTTATTTTTTGCATTGTTACTTTTAAAGCTCTGAAGTACTGCACAGATTACCTCGAGTCTTATTTTCAAGGATTCTTTCTTTCTCTTACCTTTCCCTTGTTCCCTAAGTTGTTTTTCTGCTGTGTCCGCAAACACAAATTGATTTACTGTGCATATTCTGCAGTCCCAGTGAATCCCAGTGAAAGCAGGTGGCAACCTCCAGGGGTCTTGGTGATTGCATACCTTTTATTTCCCACAGAATGAGGCATACAGTATAGCTGAAGGAAGAGAGGAGTCACTTGAGGCGGTGACTGTGTGGTGTACTCATATGGAAGACCTTCTTCATGAGGACCATTGATCAGTTCTGTTTGATTAAAGAACAAAAGCAGCAAAACCAAAGCAAATAAGCATGTGGCCAAAAATAGGAGACATATCCTTTTGTGGCTAGGTTTTTTACATACAAATACCAAATTTCTGACTTCAGAAAGGAGGACAGAAGAATTAGCTTATAATGTAGAGATATATAAGTAGCCCATCTTTCCTCCTTAGCAGCACCTTTCACAGTTAACATTATATTCTCCCATTGATGTTTTAGACCCATCCCAGTCTAATCAGGTCCTTTTAATCCAAAATTTCCTGCACTGGTTACTAGCCAACATCCTTGCATACGAAGGGTACAGATATTCTAATAACTTGGCACCAACTCGCCCAGAACATTGCCATGTGTAAAAAGAGATGATGAAAAATTTAGCAGACATTTTAGCAACCTTATTAAGTATTTAAAGAATACTTGACTATTTGCAATAGTGGAACATTTGAGATGTTCACGGAAACCTGGCGGGTCACCCAAAGGAAGAAGCACCAAATCACAGGAAATTATTGTGATTATTTGGGGAATAAGAACTGTGGATGATTGAGGGTCACTTCCAGAGCCAGCCACTTTTGTCCACCTATTGGGTACTTCTCTGCTTATTATATCTATTGTATATTTTATTAAGCATATACTGTTTTTTATATCTAGTAATATGATAGAATCAGCCCTGATAATATTTCCTACCTTGTTACTGCCTAGTTCTCATCTAATTTTAGAGAAGCACAAAAAGATTTGCTCTCCATCTTCCCTACTCGGCACGCCTGGGGGTGTCTGGGCTCAAACCCAAGTGGAACACGTGTGTTCCCACTGTGTTAGAAGCCGTGACAGTGCAGGTTGTAGGCACTTTGGGCTCACAATGTGTGGTTTGGAAAAACAAAAGGACAAGACGTGAGGAACGGCATCACTTTCAGAGTGTCCTAGACTATGCTTTTAGCTCCTGATGGCAGCTTGAATAAGAGAGAGTGACTCGCAGATTGCTGTGACCCGTTGAAAGAGGGCCGGGTTTGCACAGGACGGATCAAGGTTTGTTTCTTACGCATATAAGCCAGAACCCAAGATCTGGCCCATTAACTCCCTGTCTTTTAAATTTATGAGCTCTAAGTGAGGATAAGGATATAGTGTGCACTGCAGTACAAAGTACCAGTGTAGCAGTTTTTCAGTGAACGTGCGGTATGAACAACATCATTTTTAATACCAGTCAGAAAGATTAGCCTATTGATGCAGAACAAGGCTAGGGGAAAAGTGCCGGTAGTGGCCTGAACAGATTCTGTTCCTAACGCCAAACAATTCTCATCCCACCATTTTGCTTATGAATTTGTCTGAAGAAACTGCAGCAATACGAATAAGTATGAGCAGGATGTACATCAGGCCCGAAAACTCCCGCTGGAAGGTGAAAGGTGCAGAGGCAATTATACAGAGCCTGCTGCTTTGCTTCAGGCATTTGTTTAAGTAAACATTGCTATTATAGTTAATCACTTTGTGCTAATAAGGAAAGCTTGTCTTAATACTATTCTGTTTTTGTGAGATACTACCATAAACTCATAATTAGTTAATTAGACCACTTATTTAACTCAGGTTTTGCTCTGTGATGCTTCAGTGTCATCACCAAGCTGGAACTTGTTTTAACATTTAATGCTAGTTTGCTTTTTTTTCTTCCAGATTGTTTTATTGTCTTGAGCTTTTTCTCACTTTTCACTAACACCACCGTGTAAGTGAGGAGTGATTATAGTAAAAACACGGAATTTAACACGACGCACCAGAGGGTAGAACTGAACACACCAGGTCTAGTGCTTAAATTCATCCAATTTAGTTACTTAAATTTTACGATTTCTGACACTAATTCGTTGCACCCAGGGTCATGCAGGACTTATAGCCAGAACAGGGAATTTATCTGGATTTCCCAAAACCGAGGTTACCTGTTATATCTTCATCTGCTTTTCAGCATCATGCCTATGTCGTCTAATCCATTTCTCTCTTCCCTGAGCATGACACTCTTGACATCAGTGCATCTCCACTGCTGGTGTATCAATGAGCAGCCTCTTCCTCTCTCCCCAAGCAACAACCATAGGCGTATAATATTTGTCTTCCCTATCAATCTTGGAGTGATTCTTCCCATTTGACAGCGGGCTGCTGCCGCTGTTAAGTCGCTTTTTTTGTTTTTTCGCTTAGATCATGCCGGTCCCAAGAATTTCTGCAGCGATAAGAGGCAGGATAAGGATTTAATGAACTGATATTGTCAATGTTCTGGTGGTTTATGCTTAATGTAGCAATCCCGCTAACAACAGGTGAGTTTTCCTGTTAAGTGTTTGGAGAGGCTTAAATATCTCTCTGTTCATGAAAGCCCATTTACACTGAAGCATTCTGATGCTCCAGAGGGTGGATTAGCTGAAGGAACTGACTCATGCATTTCTTGGCTTTTGATAATTACCTAGCTTACATTGAATAAGGGATGCTGAAGAACAAAGGAAAGACACAGGTCCTTCGCTTTTGCCAGTTCTGTGTGAAATTATCCCGAAGCCTTCAGCACACCAGCATGAAACTACTAACGCGGCTTTAACTTCTTGTGCTAGAATTTGTAGGTAATAATCTATGTGCAGTCAAGGACCAAATGTAAAGCCAGATATTCCCTCAGGGAGATGTAAATTGTGCGTGCTGCTGCAGCGTTATACATTCTTTGTGGTCTAGGAAAAGCCGCTCGTACAGGACTGGGAAGTCTTCCCTCTGTGTATTCCGCTGTTGGGTCTTCATCCCGGACCTCTAGATTGAAGGATGGGGTTGAAGCATTACATCCTCAATGCATCGTGCTCCATTTTGGGGCTGGAATCTCTTGTTCTTTTCTGTTCAGCCCTCACCCCTGGTGGACTTGTGACTTACTGCCTACGCACTGAATGCTACAGACTGCATTCTTCCTATCCACTGTGGAACCCCGTTCATGTCCTGAAGCCTTATTGTTCCCCATACGGGTTTTTTTTTTTTCGTGACCCAATGAATTCCAGGGAACAACAGAGAGTTCCTGGAGCAAAAGTACCCAGCCTTTCCCTTACACAGCAGATGGAGTTTTTAAGACTCACTGTGGATTATGTAGCAGTGCCTTCTCATTTAGGGACAAGCACAAAGAGCATTATCATATGTGAAGCTACTTTACTGTAACTTCCACCAATTAAAATAAAAAGTGAAAAGATTATGCTATAGAGCCTTAATAACCACTCAGCATATTTGATAATGTCACTGCTGTCGGTATCATATTCACCACTATGTTTAATAGCTGAACAGATGCAGCTCACTAGAGCACCACATGGTACGCAGCAGCAGGGAGTCCCATTTGACAAGTTGGTTTTGTTTTATTTCTTTCCCAGAGAGCCTTCCCTGATATCTCAAGTTTCTGTAGTGTTTTGATTTGCTATTCAGCAAACAGAAAAAGGCAAGGGGATTCTGTACTGCTTGTTTTCAAAGCAAGAGGGTTTTTGACTTCTTTGTGGAAGCACTATGAAATTCCTAATAAAGCTAATATAAGGCATGTTTTAATGTAAAATTGTCAGCCCTTGATCTGAAAAGGGTTGTTTATTAGCAGGTAGAATATATCTGCATGCACAGGTCCCTTGTAGGATAGCAGCTATGCTGGTTATTGGAGGTGGCTTCAGGGTTTGGGGATTTTTATTTTTTTAATTGCAAGATTTTGTGTACGCGTCTACAAGTGACTTTGCACAGCGAGCAATAACTGGGCTGTAATGGTGCCATGGGATGCTGCGGTTGTTTGCTGCTTCTAGATTTACTCTCCATGGAACAATTCATAGGAGCATTTTGTGAGACTTTCCAATCTTTTAATTGCTTGTCTGGAAAAACACCTGAGTATATACTCTGAGGCTAAAATAAGATGGCTATGCACTTAATACATTCTAAAAAATCCTGGGATAACACAGAGTAATGATGCAACCCTGGCTATATGATTTGAGTATTTGTTTCCAGGAGACATATAATAAAGCCGGGAAGAAGACTAAAAATGCTGCAAGAATTACGTTATCTAACCCATATTACCTGGTTCATAAATAAACACAGAAACTCCTTTGGTTATACTACTCCCTCGTAAAGCTAGGTGCTGCCAAGGGCTAAATACCTGGGCAGTGTCTTCCCCAGAGCTTAAACCTTGTGCCCAGCTGATATGCTCCTTTGAAAGATACTTAGGATTTCTGGGTTTCTATTCCTAAACTACTTTTTTAATATTTTGCTGGCTGTTTAAACTGACATTCTTAAGGCATTGATTTTCTTTTCTTCTTCCTTGCTTTTCACTGCATATTCAAACTCAAAAAAACCCCCACCGGCACGTCTCCTTGTCACAGCTGTAGTGTGGTACATGATGACACCAAGCTGTGCTAATGTGGGAGGAGGGGAGACAGGGGTTGCAAGCACTGTGGAGGACTGATTAAAATTCAAAATGAGCTTGATAAAGTGGAGAAATAGTCTGAAATCAGGAAGATGAATTTCTACAAAGGAGAGCGCCGAGTTCTGTACCTAAGATGGAAAAATCAAATGCGCAGCAATAAAATGGGGAATAATTGTGGCCAAGAAGCAGTTCTACAGAAAAGATTGGGAAGTTACAGCTGATTGCAATTTGCTGCAGACAGACAGGCATCGGTCTGGGCTGTACTGATGACATGTGGGGTGGCAGAGGAGGCAAAGAAGTTAATTGTTCACTCAGTACTGCTGGGACCTTAGCTGAAGAAGGATGTCCAGTTTTCAGTGCTTGGCTTTGAAAAGGAGGTAAGCAAATTAGGCAGCTAGTAAAAGAACCGGCAATATACCGTGGTTGAATTAACATGTAGCTCCTAAGAAGAAAATGGAAGAATGGGCTCTGATTTGTTTATAGAAGACAGGGACTGACTGGCTGTGAAAACTGTCTTTTAATACACGTAGGTTGTTACAAACACAACTGTGGCTAATTTGTTTTGCCTGTCTGTCGAGATAAGGTAAGAAACAGTTGTTTGAATTTGCACCAGTGCCATCAGGTATTGGGAAAAAATTTCCAGCTGTGTTTGATGGTTAGCAGTGGAGAAGGTTACGTAGGCATGCCCTGCCAATTTATGCTTTCAAGATCAGACTGCGTTCCTATCCGTAATGGCAATGCCATGGAGACTTCTGCTGTACGTTTTTGCTGAAGTTAGCCTAGATGTACTTGCTGTTGCCAGTGAGTGATGGGCACAGCGAGGTCTTCTTAAACAGTACGCTCCCGTTTGTGCTGCAGTCTTTAACTGGAATGATTTAATGTGGATGCTTAGCTGTAGACACAGGGAGATTCTTTGTTTTTATTCCTAAAGACACAGAAAAAGGAGGGAGTAAGCTGCTGCTAAGCATTTTCTTTTAATATCCATTAGTCTTAGTGTCATCGGCAAACTCTTAAGGCACGCAGCAGCACAAGGTAGAAGCTGCTCTCCCTTTGCTGTACCAACATCCCCTCTTGTTTAACACTAGCCAGCTGCTTTGCTGCTATATGCAAGGAAGAAATTTGAGTCCGTATGTCTGAGAATTGTTCTCGGGCCGAGCAAAGGCCTGTTGGTGTGTTCTTCACCAACTGTTGGCATGTGCCTCCTCCTCAGCTTGTGGGAAAGGTGGTGGTGATGTAACTAACTTTGCCTCCTCGCCCACCTCTCAAATGTTAGCAAGCGTTTGCTTTGGTTGCTGTGTGGGAGTAGTGAGGTAATTTGAACCATCCTGGTGTAAATCCAAAATAACCCCAATGGGCTAAATAGATTACTGAGCAAAACTCATTTGATTATATTGCAAGAATAATGTGCTATTGGGGTGAATTTATTTCTCAGGTTTTTGAGCTATTTGCCCCGTTCATTGGCTGCAGATATAGCTGCACAGCTGTGTGAAACATTTTTTTAAGTTTTCTTGTCACAATAGTGCATGCAGATTATCTAAAAGATAATAATCAGTCAAAAATCACGGACGATAAGCTTTCCTGTTTTATTTATAAAAAAGACTCTGGTTTCTTTACATTAGCGACTCTTTGTGGTGAGGCTTTCTAATGCTTTTAACAGAATGTTGATTAAAACATCTCCTTTAGCTATTAACAGTTGTCACAACTTAGGGTTCATATCGTAAAAGCTCAGTACACTTTAAGCATATATGAGGTTTTATCTTTTTGGCATTGTTCTCTGGGTCTAAATCTTGAAACTCTGTACGTGCCTTTGTCAGTAGACTGTATTCTGGGGTTTCCTCTGGAGCAAAGGCAAGGTATTGCCCTGAGCACCAGCCATGCTGTATCTGCAGGAACGTGGTCTGGACTAAACCAGCTTGGGGTTTGGGGTTATTTTTTGCAGATGGTGGTCTGTTTAGATGTGAGTCGGTGGCATTGCTCTTTTTCTGCTGTCAGCCATGTGCAGTAGAGAACAAGCATGCATTTGCCTCTGTTCTGAGGAAGGTAAACCTCCTCCCCTTGTGTCACCCCATCCGTTAATCCTACTTTCCATCCCCCGTTTCCCCAGGTTGTGTCATGCACCTTCACCAGCTATGTTGCACTTCTGCAGTCACAAAGGCAGGTCATGGATTTGCTTCATTGCCCCAAAATGTAGAAGTCACCCGGGCTCATAATGTCTGTTCTTTCATTGAATTAGAATAAAACGACGAATAAAATCGTTGCTGTGACTGTGTCAGTATTGTCACTTTATCTGTCTTGTAATGGAGATGTTGTTCAGCATTTCTGATTATGATATTAATCTTCACTGTCCCCTGACACAGGTGTAATATCAGGAATACTAGTGCATGACAAATTTATTACTTTTGACCCTGAGAGGCACCAGTCACAAACACTTTTGGTTTGCTGGCAAACCTAATTGGTTCCCTATAGTCCTTCCTTTTCTCACTGAAAATATTTGAGAGATTCATGCTGTGCTTTTCCTATAATGTACAGTAACATTAAAAATTGAGACAGGGAAACAGTCTTGCGTGAATCATGTTCTCCCATGCACATGCTACTCATATAGTGATTATCAGAAACGTTCCTTGCATTGTTAGTATTTTTTGAAATTATAGACAGGGTTGATTTCTGCATCTGAATTTTTCACATGTAAGCTTATGCTTACTGATTTGGAGTAATTTTTTTTTTAAGTGTTAGCTTGCAAGACAGTTCCTAATCACAAGCAAATGACTTACCTGTGGTGAGTTGGAGGCTGTAGGGAAAGCAAGTTATATTCATGGGAACACTAATTCCGTCTTCAGGAGGTGGAGAAGGTGGCAGAGCCTTCCCTCTGTCCTGTTCCGCCACAGTTCCCTGTGGGCCTGACTGGTTCTGAGTGATGCTAAATTATGGTATCAAGAGGAAAAACTGGTACTTAGCTCTTTGGTCCTATTGGGGAGGTGATGGCAGTTCTTTGATTCTTAAGGCTGGTTTTTAGGAAGTTAGTGGGCTTTTCTGCTACCACTTGTCTGGCTCTTTTATAAATGTTCAAGGTGGGGTGCCGTTATCTGATTTTTTTTTTTTTCCCTCCATTTTCCCCCTGTCTTAGGAAAAACTTTTCAGGTTTTCAAACTTCTGTTCTTTTGATTTAAGACAGGTTAAAAACATCAAACCTTACCCTTGTAGATGCAAGTCAAGGGCTACCCATTTAATAACTGTCTCCGTGTTTCTGTTCACCACCAGGAACTAGATGCAGGAGGAGAAAGATCAGTGATCTGATGTAGGTAGTAGTGCTGTATAAGTTAGAAAAAATATGTTTTTCCAGTCTCATTTCTTAATGCAAACTGCAATGTGGAAAGTTTTTAAGATTGGGGTAGAATGTACAAGTGAAGGCAAAGAGACTCATTCCCCGTCACCACTAACCAATTGGTGCTGACTTCAGTGGGACTGGGAGAAACCTGGATTCAAATCCTTTCCCCACCTAGTTCAGACTGGGACCTGATCCAGACTCCCACTCTGTAGCTTGAGGACTTTAAATGTCAACTTTTGACTCACCTTGGTGAGTGAATCTTTGTTTCATTCTGTGTTGTAAAATTTTTGTTTTTGTTGCTGCACATCAGGAAGGAGATAGTTTTCAAAACTTTGTTTCTTCTTTATTTAATGTTTGTGAAAGAAATTGTTTTCTAGCCAGTCTTAGTGAAAACGTATCTTCTGTATGATGACAAAATGGTCCTACTTATTTTATGATTGCTGTTGCTTGTTGTTGCTGAATTCAGAATCCATACAGCAATGACTTCCTTTTGGAAGTTGGCTGGAATGCTTTCAATCAAAATTCAGGATGGAGATTTACTTTATACCTTTCTAAAATAAATGAAAAGAATTCCTAACTGGTGTTTCTAGAATTGCTTAGAAGTGCAGGAGGCAAGGAACTTGGAGAGCACTGCAGCAGTTGCACAACGTTAGGGACATATTAAAAGAAAAATGTCACTGTACACCAGCTCTTAACATGAAACATGGCATATTTGCACTTCCTAGAACCCACTGCACATTTCCAAAGGCCAAAACCTTTTCTACGTCCGTTAATACCACTGAATTTATTACGTCTCCTTAGCACAATTGAATATGTCTGGAGATGTGGACGAGGGACATGATGATAAAGCACCGTAGTGATGGAAAAGAGAGAGCAATTAGGTGAAACGTTCTCTTGTACGTGGTAGTGGGCATTTCCCTAGCTGTAAAAGAGTTTATGCATTTTTTATTACCAATTCTATCCACCTGAGATATTTTAAATCTGGATACTGTATCATATTTGCTTGATTTATTAACACCCCCAGGAAAACATAGGCAACATAATGATTCTCTGTATCAATAATTTATTATAAAATTTCCAAAAGATTTAGTAATTCTAACCAAAAATTAATGTATTAGAAGCATTAGTAAATATGTGAAAGATGTTTTTTAAAAGGTTTTTTAATGGTTTAAGAATAAATAACCTTTTAAAAGCCAGCTGCAATTCCCCATTTTATTTCCTCCTCATAATGAATTCCTGCTGTATTTTAAGGCTCTAAAATTAGGTAGAGACCTACGTTGTTGGGTTTGTTTTCTATTGGCTATCATGCAATTAAGAGGATATTTGTGATGGCTTAAGTGTAAATGGAGAAAACTTGCATCACTGTTCACGCAGAACATTTTGGTCACTTTTTCCTCAACCTCACATCCTCCACGTAATAGAAAATAAAGAAGTATGGGTTGCAACTGGAGCGTGCTTTAATGACTGGTATTAAATCTGATAGATTTTTGACAATTCAAAATATTCTTTTGATGAAGACTGTGTCAATGAATTTGCTTCATTACATTTTTTTCTAATTTCCAAGCTATTTCTAGTGCAGCATGTACTTAGTGCGTAATAGAAACCTGTTATTCGGAGCTTGTGTGCATGTGCATTTTGAGCTTTTAAGAAATGTAAACATTTCTATTTCTGATTGCAGTCCTGCCGCATAACGCTTTTTTTGTTGCATCATAACAAAAAAAAAAAATACATGGTTCTAGCGTTAGAGGTAGGTAATGCAGAGGATCACCTGGCCAAGATGCAGCTCCTTAATTTTAGTTACTAATCTTAGTGTCAAATGAAAATAGCAAGCCAAAGAAGTTTCTTCAGTGTTGCAGCACTGCCCTGTTTACTTTTTTTGAATGAAAACTTTGAATCTTTAAACCATTTACTTACCTTCTCTTTGATTACAAAATTAGGCTTTTTAAATAACGACAGAAATGTAATCGTAAGAAATCATATACAAATAACAGATCTAGACAGGATAAGTTATTTAATACCTTTTTCCCCTTTTTTTTTTTTCCTTCATGAAACACGAGATTATGCATTTGTTCTATTTTCTGTTGCTGTTCCAGAGCAGTACAATAGAAGCGAATTCCAATTTTAACTGTGTTAATAAAAATAAATTTAGAAAACATAGCTTTTGCCGAAAGGAGATATCTAAGGTTCGTTACATTGTCATAAAATTAGCAGAAAAGGTGGATTTATTTTGTGTCCTTCTGATATTGGTGCCTCTTGGGCATGTTTTCAACCTTTTCTGCAAGGTCATGAACACTAGGCACTTATTTATTATTGGTAGGAGTAGTATTTTAAGGAATGCGGTGTAAGTTGCATCTTCTAATAACGGAAATAAAACTGTTTATGCAAGACTGTAGGAAGGGGAATGAGCAGTGAAAACACGCCTAGCCACCGTCGCGGTAACAGTGTAGCAGCAAAGTGTGTCTTACTGGAGAAGAGCAGTTCCGAAACAAGATTTCTAACCCCTGTATGACTTTGAGGATCGTTCATTAAACCCCTGTATGACTTTGAGGATCGTTCATTAAAAAAAACCAAAGTGCAAGGGGCAAGGGTACAGAGCTTCAAGTTTAATTGCAACACTTCTTTTAATATACAAATCCAGAGCCTTCGCTGTCATCCCCTTTTAAACAAGGCCTGTCTAGGTACGTGCATGAATGCTTCAGTTGTGCAGCAAGAACCAAATGGATGTACTGCTTTTAAGATCTGCCCTGTGATTCTCATTAAAAAGCATAAATGAATTTTTAATTCACACCTGTGGCTTCTGCACAAAAAAATATCCCGAGGAAAAGGTGTCAGACTTGATGGCTAGAAAATTTGTTATAACTGCATTATGTATCAAAATTATATTGAATGACAATTTCTATTATTTTCACAAGGTCCATTCAGTTTAATTATAATTTACCACTCAAGTATACCATTCTCTTCATGTTAATCTTCAAATTATTCTTGCTTTTGCTTTAATAGCTATTTATGAGTCATAGAAAGTACACCTAATTAATACCTCTGCACATTGCTACAATTAAACATTAATCAGATTTGATTTTTAGAGTAATGTGCTACCAGTCTTCTAATCTTCTAAGTTACGACCTGATAAAAATTTCATTACCCTAGTTATAAAGTTCTCAATGGGGAAGGAATTTCCATTTAGTGCATTTAATGCATAGTGGTGTCTTCTGTATAAATTTTACACTCCTTCTACATCTCTTTAGATAAATTGGTTAGAAAACCAGAAGTAGTGGCACAAAGTAAACTGACCTTCTAGAGATAATTTTTCAAAAAATACTCAGTCGTGACCTTCTTAGAGGGATCTAACCGAACCAATGGATGATGTTTTTTATTAACATGGGGTGACGGTGTTTAGTCAACATATTTCCTTCTTCCTTTTCGGTTTAGAAGGGAAAGTCAGTAGATGTGAGCATGAAACACTTTCAAAACCCACCTTAACAGTGAGTTTCACGCAGTTGGTATAAGCAGATGAGCCTGGTTGGTTTGGCCTGTCCTTTTTCCTTTTTTTTTT
>VYZM01013914.1:878129-906225 GCA_013398915.1 Dromas ardeola | reverse complement strand
TCCTTTTTGTGTGTGTGTGTGTGTGAACTGTTGGTTCGAAAGATAAAAACCCCCACCATTGGATCCCAGCATGTCGGAATAGACAAATGACTGACCTGTTGATCAGTGGTTGCTGTTGAGCAGCTCATTTTCATCAGCAGCATAGAGGCCTCTTGAGGCTGTGTGCTCCTCCGCTTTTGGTCACCGTCCCCCCCCTCCTTGCCACCACCAATTACCAGACTCAGAGAAAGGCTGTTGGGAAGTCAAGGGATATATGACAAGTAGTGGACAGGTGGAGAATTAACTTTATCGCATCCCTGAAACTTATCTCTGACTCTATTAACTTGCTTTCAACGGTGAAAAATCCTTTTCAAATCCTTGGAAGTTCCGAGCAACAAGATGGAATGAAGTCTGTGCCATAGGTTAGCTCTCCCAGATCATCTGCAGCTTAGAGGTATTTCTTACATTTTTTCCCTCAGAGAGCTAAACCCCCTCTCTTCATTCAATAAAAAAGCAAAAGATCACTTGATCTAGGCAAGGGCACAGCAAAGACAGTAGATAACCTGTTAGAAGAGCTTTTGGTGGTGCTGGAGAGATTCCAACTTTGATTCTGAGCAGCTTTAATTAACCCTATGTGGTTCCTACTCGAGCTTCTTGCTTTGCCAGAGCTAATTTGTTTAATGCTCTGGCATTTCTATCCCATGAAGCAAGTTTGTAAGAGGAACACCCGATTTAGAATTTGTTTTATTGAAGGAATTGTGTTACAAAACCAGAAACCTTACACTATTCAACCAGTTGTATCTATAAATGATGTTATCAAAATATTGGGACCAGTACTACTGGGGGGAAAAATGAATTATGGAGCTGTCCTTTCCCTAAATTGAAAATGTGTCTGGGTCATAACACACACAAGTGGCAGCTAGTTTAAAGGGTGGGTCATATTTTGTCCCTGTTGTGCTTGTGCAGAAAGGATGAAGTTTCGTGGTCCCCTCGTGGATGTTGTTGAGTCAGGAGGAATTGGTGAGGTCTACTATGAGGTGTGAAGGGAGGGTCTGAGAGCCCTTGCAGCACGTCTGTACATTCTGGAGCTCTGCTCTGTCAGGCTTTTGTGGGACTTGAAAAGACTTCAACGAGCATGCATGAAGTGGTGGATCCCGAGCTGCTGCTGTGAATGCCTTTGCTTCTCCACCCTGCTGGAGGAAAGGCTCCTTTGAGAGTCCTGTGCTTGTGGGCCGAGCAGCGTGGTTCTGCTCCGTCTCTTGCGGGGAGCGGTGGGTGGGGGTGTGTGTGTGTGTGTTCGCCAGCGTGAAACGCTTCGTGGGCTCCAGTGTGCTGTGTTCAGGGACGGCTCATCCACAGGGAGCTGCCCCCCCCCGGCTAGTCTGATCTTCCGGAGTGTACCAGTGTTGCTGTAAACACTGCACAGGCTGTGGGCTAAAAAAAAATGCTTCAACGTATGATCTTGAAATGTCCCCATAAGCTGTATGATTTCCTTTAAGTCTACAGGGAGGATGATGACGGTGAGTTATGCTGTTGTCCAGAACACATAATGTAGTGTAAGAAAAGAAAATGCCCTTATTGCTGTGTTCTACCATAATTGAAAGTTATGTCCGTTGTCATTTGTTTTGTTCTCCCCCTCCTACCCCCACCTTAAATTTTACATACTGGAGAAGGGTTCAGTCTCTCTCTATTATTTTATCCTTCAGGTACAACATCACTCGCGATTATATCCCTGCTGTGCTTGCCATCAAACTGCTGCTAAGCCCTATTCATAAAGGATTGGTTTTGTTTTTTATCCAAGACTTCAATGAAGACTAAATATCTGTTACATTGGTGAGATCACCAAGAAATTCTACTGCAAAATCAATCGTGAAGAGTTGTAAGAATGTTTTTAAGAGGAAGAAAATGAATTAGTTTTATATTTTAAAGGCTATTTGGAATAAGGGAGTAAAATATCATTCAGAAATCAAAAGACTTTCAAAAATTCTTTTTAAAAAATTGTATTTAAAAAAATACAAACTCTTCATTTGGCCTATACGTTGAAAGACAGAGCTCTGAAATAACTTCCCTCCAGATCCCTTCCCCAGAACTACTTTTTCTGGTCTTGACATCTGCTGGTTATTTCAGATAGCCATGGGCACAGCATAGGGCTTTCAATAACTAAAAATTTAATGTTACACAGCTCTTGTTCATATTAGCAAATATGGTACAGACTCAGGCAGTGTCCAGAGGCATCACTGATAGGTAAAAGGAGACTTGTTTTTTGGAAAGTGTGGAGCACATGCCCTGGCATGGAGACTTAAGCACTCTAATCTTGAATTCTTTCACGTGTTTTCTTAGAAAAAAGCATTCAGCATCTGATATGAACCCAAACAGAAAGCAAGAACTGGCAACGTAAATTTTTAATGGATGTTTCTGTCTTGTAGTTCCTAAATTGAAAACATTGGGGGGCTTTTCTTTCTCAATATATAGTTTATTGACCCAACCAGCATTAACAGCCTAGGGTGATATTGTTTGTTTTCAATTCAGCCAAGCTGCTACCAAAAGAGGTATGTATCAGACATCCTTGTAAAAATAAATAAATAAATGGTCAAGGACAAATTCCCTTCAGTGTGTGAGCTATCTGGAGGACCGAGGAAACCTTTTTGCTCTCGGTTATTAAAAAAAGAAATAGGTCTTCTTGCCAAGATTTTTTTAGAATTTTTAGCAGTTCCGTGAAAATTTTTGGCAGCCTTTTAACAGTCAAGTATTACGTGCTTGCATTTTGGATTTACTGGAAATGCTGGTGATCTTTAAAGTACTTTTTAAAAGGCACTTTTAATGAGAATAAAACTTGCAGAACACTAAACCAAAATATTATTACTGCTAGGAAAAAAATTACATGGTTATTACTAGGAAGGTATTTTTGTCTGTCATTGTGTGTTGTTTTTTTTTTTTTTCTTTTTTTTTTAGAGCAACTGCTCAAGTTGGGTCGTAAATAGGAAACTGATGTTACTTTTACACTCACACACATGATTTTCCTCACTGGTCTGCCCTAAACTAAGATTTGTTCTTGCAAAGTAAACGCTTAGCTTTGCTTCTGAGTTTCAAGAGGTCACACTGACTTCACTTGGGCAATGTCTAAACCTAAGAATGTCTTTTGGTTTGTTTTTTTTTGGGGGGGAGTGTTTTGGGTTTTTTTCAGGATCAGAGCTTGCACTAATGTACCTCCCATTTACACGTGTGTGTGTTTGCGTGTAGTACCTTGCACTGTTACATGGACTCATAAATCCTTCTGGGCTGTTACCCTTGTATGTAAGAAACTAATGCACAGGAGGAATATTTTTGTCCATCAGATGTTAATGCATAGTATGGCAGAAGAGTTATTGTTTTGCTTGGTTTATACTTGATTTATAAGACAGACCCCAAGCAGAAATGCTAACCTCTCCAGATAAAGTCAGTAATGTCACAGTTTTATTATTCATTTAAATGTCTCTAGGGCAGTAACCTCTTTTTTTATTACTTTAAATTAATTTCTGGAACTAAGCCTATGCATCTGTGTTTGTCTCTCAGTTCTGAGCCTTGGGCAAGATGTAGGGCTGGGCAGAAGATGACCAGCACAATGCATCTTGATAACCATGACAGTTCTCTCTTGGCCAAGATAAAATACGGTTCTGTCTCAATGGTAAATGAAAAAGATGAAACAGCGTAATGTTTGCTTATGCCTCTAGCAGTAAGGTTTATATTTTTTCCCCTTTTTTTCTGGTTTGAGGAGGGTGATAGCTTGTCCAGAAATGGCCTTTTGTTATTGTGGTAGTTCGAAAGGCACATTATGACTGTTGGAGGCTTTTGATTTTCAAGGAAAAGAGTTTGATTTCCAAAGAAAACAGGTTTCTGTAGTCGTCATGTCCATCAGTCAATGAATCCTATTTTCCTCCAACAGGAGTTGAACCTCATTTTAGACAAATTTCATAGAAGCCGAAGGTATCAAAGGTACTAAATACTTGCTGCTTTTTTTTTTTTTCCCCCTTTTCTTTTGGTGAAAATCAGCAGCTCAGTAATGGAGGGAGACCTGTTAATCTCCCACTGGGAGAAAGGTAAGGAAAACTCAGATATTATCCATTCTGTTTGGCAGTAGCTGAGTGGTCAATCAGCATTTGAACATTCTGGTCAGCTGGCCAGCTTGTGTGTGACTTCAGCCTAGGGAAGGCATTTGCTGTCTTTTATTGACATGGCAGGACGTAAGAAGTCAAAAGGAAAAACAGGAAAACAAAATGTTTTGAGAGGCCGTGGGGGCCTTGAGAGGGGGCTATTGACATGGGACGGAGAGAGGAACATCAGTGACAAATCAGTAAGAAAATAGGTTGGTTAATTATGCTTACAGAACAGTCTGTTGAAGATTCCCATGAAATAGAAATGGTAAGCCAAGGGCAGCTCTCCTTGTGGTGTTCTTTTCATTTTTGGACACCAAATATTCTTCTGATAAAGCAGCACACTAATAAGAGCAGAAATAAGAGCACTAATAAGAGCATAGCACACTTCTCATTTAAGTATTATTTTATGTTGATTTGTGAAACTTAGCAACAATTATAAGCTAGTTTTTTACCCAAATTCAGCTGCATAAAATAGTTCTAACCCACCAGCTATGCTGCATCTTTCCTAATACCCTTTGGGTACCACACCTAACCCAGGTTGTACCAAGCTACCAGCTAATTTTGAAAATTGGTTTACAAACTGGACTGAGACAGGTATCACTGTAATATGTGCTAACCAAAAAAAAAAGAAACCTGGTGATATCTAAGGCCAGGGTTCCAAAGTTTGTGGCAGTGAACTTAGTACTAAGAGCTGTTATTCAAAAGACTGGTCAATACAAGTTTATTTTACCAGGAGGAAGGAATGGCATCAGCCTCAGATTGTTGCAGGGGTGATTAAAAGTTTCTGTCGCTTCTTGGATTTTCAAAATAGCAGACAGACTTGAGATGTATGAAGTTGAAGAGAAAGTAGTTTCAAATAGGTTAAAATAGCTTTTAAAATTCAGTGGGTTTTATATCTTGTCCTCAATTCTTAAGTACCCTGAATTATATCCACCTGTGACTGTAATAGCTTGAATGAAGGTAAAAGTATACAGTACTAGAGTAGTGCTCAGACGCAAAATTTACAGTATTCTCATTGCTTTGCTGGGTCAAGACTATGTAAGTCGCAGGAATATTAATATATTGGAAGGCTATATTGTACAGCAGGGGGGGAAATTAATGAGGCAGATTCAGTATGATTTCAGGCAACTGACAAAAGTGGTTTATAACTGCAGAAAGAATATAAGTTATGTATGAAGTCCTTCCAGCTAAAAATAATAGTTCATATAGCTTCCCAATGTGGGGGTCCAGTGAAAATATTGCTATGATGCTACGTTAGTAGACTCTTACGTATTAGCAGAAGAGCTCCTAGAATGTATTGTTTATTGATGCCTATTTCTGTTGCTAAACCAAAATATTTATAGCGATATGTAATGAGCGGGTTATCATTCATAAAATATGCGGTCATAAAAATGAGAAATAGTGGGATTATTAGCAGCATTCAGCAGTAGAGAGGCTGTTTCTTCATGGTTTCCTCTTTCTCTAGTCATTAGCACTGCAGCTGTGAAAGATAGTGTTACATTTCAGTGGATTCACTAGAAGAATTTGTCCAGATAACAAATAATAATTTTAAAAAAAGAGGAAATAAAATGGTTTGGGTTTTTTTGTCCTGCCCTAGTAATTATGATTACAATTCTGATCAAGATATGCAGAATTTACTCTGGAATTTTGACTCCAACACATAACAGCTATGGTAATATGTTGAAGAGAAATTGATACTCTCATAAATAAACTGATTTTGCAACCATTAATTTTGTAGAACCAAATTCCTATTATATGTAGGCATAAGCAAACATTACATATGGGCACATTTTCTGAAGTCAGCTCATGTTGTCAGTGGATTATTTGCAAAAGTAAGCATTTTGAGTCAACTCTTGATGAAACGGGTACACTTGGTCAAGTAAAAGTGCATGACGCCCTTCTGACTGTTATTTTATTTCTGTCTCGGTTATTGAGTTTGAAATCTGTTTCTGTTAGGATCTTTAGAAATCATCATCGACTCCTAAACAATTTGTGTTTCCCCACTATCATTATTGAAAAAAAACCCAACAGTAAAAGCAAAATAAATAAACAAACAAAACCTAGCAGACAGCAAATGCAAACTAAAAGTGCTGTCATGTATAGGAATGAGTCATTCATTAGTAATTCTAATTAATATCAGTTGTAAAAAGACCAAGACTGTAATTGTGTTTTATGAAAAGGTTATAAAGGTACAAAGTGAAAATAAACGTAGACATAAGGCATATATTTTCCAGAAAGCTTCTTGAGTGGCCAAGGAGGTTGTATTCTCTTTTCTAAAGCTGCCTGTGGAGATTTTTTCAGGGATGCAAAGTGCAGTACGTTGTCAAATGTTCATTGACTTTCCATGAGCCAGTTTTATTTATCGGTCTTTGAAAATTTTGCTTTTGTTGTTCTAGGGGTTGTTGATATTGAAGAGATTTATGATCGTGAGAGCCCCAGTCACTCTTCCTAAAGAACTTAAGTATTTTGAAAATTATAGTTTGAATTATATGAATTGAAACAATAGTCTCTACCTGCATGTAACGAGTAATAATGGAAAGATAGTTTTAATAAAAATGAGAGGGCATAATGTGTGTAAACTAATAGAAGTGTACAGCTTTTGAAGTCTATCAATAAATGAATCTAGTACCAGTTATTGTAGACTGCTGTATGATCAACCCAGGTTAGCTGACTTTTGTGGGTGTTACACCAGAAGTGCGTTGTGAACGAATGTTTGAAGGCCATATAAAATATTTTGGAAAGTGCTATGTGTTCAGTGAACAATTAGGAGAAATGGCAGATGTTTTTTAGGGAAAATGAAGAAGAGGAGGCCCATGCTTTGTTTCCTTGTGGAGTACAGTGGTATGGGTGGTGGGAAAGACTAGGGTCCATAGAAGGAGGGAATAAATTCTAGTGAAGGCAGAAGTGGGTAATGATCTGACCAGAGTTGAAGGACATCTGTAGGTGTATGTCTTACTGGTTGAGTGATTAATTAATGCATCTGGTTTTGTCTCTATTTGTGTTGAGTGTTATTTTCGGTGGAATTGAGTTATCTTATTTATGGTTTTTGAAAACTTTAGTGTTCCTGGTGCTTTGGAGATGGGTTGAAACACATGAAGTACATTGGTGTACATAAAACTTGCCTGAATCAGGCACTAGGAAACTTAAAGCTGGTATTTTAATGTATGCAGCCTGTGTATATCAGATTATTTTACATATATTTATTTTCATGCTATGTGCTTTCTTACTTCACTTAAAGTTGAAATCAAAGCATAAATGGCCAACAAACTGTTCTAAAATAGCTTGGTTTGGCAAACAACTCTCTGTAGCCCTCCTTCCTTTGATAAAATGCAGGTGTTCTTTTATGTGTTACGTTTCTAATGGTTTTTGGTAAGCCAAGCAGAAGGAAGGGTGCTGAAATGCAAGTTGCTCTAGAATTTCCTCAATAGGGTTTCTGTGCTGACTTGCTGAAGTTAAAATTTGTCTTGGGAATTTATGGGTTTTGTCAACACCTGCAGTGCTTGTTGGTGCTAGTGAAGGAGCAGACTCTTGGCCTGTGGAACAGCTAATGCACTAAGAGTTAGGCAGTCACCCAGCATACAGAAGACAAAGGCTCAGGTTTTCCTTCCATCTGATTCCAAATTCTTCTGCATTCCTTGTGCACGTTCTCATTGTCAGACTAATGACATTTTAGGCTGCTTTCAGAGTTTTTTTACTATTTTGTCTAATTAATCAGCTTTTAGCTTGAGCAGGATCTGAAAGTTTCTTCACCGAACAGGGATATTTCTTCTCCACCTTTTTCTGCACCCACTGATTCAGGCTTCCATTCCAATTTATCTGGCAACTTTAAAAACGGAGCTATTTTTATAATCTAGGAAGTGAGATGTTGTATTGCAGTTCTAAATTTGTATGGATCAGAGTTTGAAATGGAGATTTATGATGGCAGTGTTAACAGACTTCTAACTATTAACACGCAAACAGCCAACACTTGGACCCTGAAAATATCTTTGTTCTATCAGTGTTGCTCTTCCAGTGGTGTGGTTTTCTGGGGAGGGAGGGAGGGAGGTAGTGTGCATGCGTGTGTCTGTAAGCTAATAAGAGGTTAGGTAGGTGCAGAGCAGTTGTGGTAGCAGCATGTCTCTTTATTTATTGATGAGAAACCTCAGGAGGAAATGGTGTGGAATAGAAAATCAGCTCAGCTGAAGTCAGTGTCAGATTGCAGGAGATAGTAGGCTTTGTGATATATGCGGTGGTGAGACCCAACAGGATCTGATTCACCTCTGCCTCTGCAAGGTCACCAGCTCTGACAGATTTAGTAGGAATTCCCTGATTCCCAGACACATGGCCTCATCCAAATTTAAGTTGTAGTGGCAGTTTTGATTTAGATTGCAGATTTACACTTCTCATTGAGTGCAAACTGGTGTGGATTTGGCCAGACTGGAGCTGTGTTCAATCTTGGTGTGTAGTCCCTGTTTGATGTATCGGCTACATCTGCATCAGCAAGTAATGCAGCTCAGGAATGGCAGATTTGTAGAGAGGAGGAGAAGGATTTGTTGGTGCAGGGGACCAAAACCAACGCTGCACGTATTTCAGCAGATTTTTCTTCAGGCTAGCATTAGTCTGGTTCAGTCAACTGAATGTCCATTGGTGACACTCCTGGAGTCCAGTTTATCTTTGTCCCAACGATACCCGGTTCATGAATGCTTAGACATCATGCTTTGGTTCACATCTTGGGCGAAGTGGGAACAAAAGGGAGATTTGCTTCACTAGTGGAGCCCTGACGTGACGTAAGGCAGTACCCAACCCCTCTGGAGGCCCGATGAGTCCTGCTGGCTGCTTATCTGTCAGCCACCTCCAGTGAGGTGGATATCCCTCTCTGGACAGGCAGGGCACTTGCCTTTTGGAAGTGACTTCCTACAGTTTTCTAGGGCAGAAACTCATTTCAACAAAGAATAACCCAAGGAACAGAGGCTTAAGGCCTTTCCTGGTTCTGGGGGATGGATGGAGGAAGAAATTTTCCTTTATTAGCATGTCTCTATTAACTCCAGTAGAGAATTCAGCTCTATTCCATGATCAATATAACTTTTACTAAAGCAAGGGTGAGTTTTCAAAATGCTTATCTCGGCATAAGGCAAATGCTGTTGTGTAATTATTTTTATGACCAGTGGCAGCTTACTTTCTGACATATTTTGTGTTAAGATTTTTGACAGGTGGTCAAAATGAGGCTATAGTTAACATATGTCTTGCTATATTTTGCAGGTACTGTGGTAATGTGTGTGCTTTAAACTCCTACAAAGATCAAGTGACATTAATGCTTTGCAAGTTTCAGATACTGCATTAAATTCAAACTCTTATTCAGGCAAAACTTATTCCTACAAGCGCAGAAGACCAGTGGTAGTTATTACACTTTCTACTGGAGACAAAGTTGCAGAATTTTCTAGAATTTGCAGTTATATTTGTGCACTTTGGGACAGCACAGGGAGAATGCATAAGGAGTCTAATAAGCCTTTTCCGAACATGACATCATTGCTGACAGCAAATGTGAAAGGATGTTCTAAAAATGGAAGTTAACTGTAACAAACAAACAAGGAGTAAGAAGGGCTACAATAATTGCAATGTACTAATGAAACTCTCTGTAGTTTGTTCATATTATGAGCAGTCAAGAATCATGCATAATTCAAGAGTGCAATTGCTAACGGCAGGCTCACATAAGATCATTTAAATTTGTTTCTCTGGACATGAGAAATTGATCTTTGAAGTGATCCCTGATGAGGTTCTGCTCGGTCCTGTCAGCATCTTGGGAGGAAAGTGTTCTATTTTCCCTCTTGCATCAGTGAATATTTATGGCATGTAAAATAGGAATACCTTTAATTATGTATGGAGAGGGAAATATATGCAGTCCTGAGCAAGGCACTTCATTGTAAAAGCTACCTGAAACTCTGACAGGTAGTATGCTTATGTACTAATTTAAGAATTAAGTTTTGTTGCCTGTTTTGTGTGTGTATGTGGACATATAAGTGTATATTTGTGTACGTGTGTATTTTTTTATTTTATTATTAAAATTCTCACTAATTTTAATAGTGATGACTGTTGCTACTCCTTTTGTTCTAATGCCAAGCGAGAGGCCTTACAGCAGTTTGCAGCCTAACCAGCTAAGGGACAATGAATGTGGGAGAAAGGGAATACCATCATTCTTATTTTCGTGAGGATAATCAAATCTTGCTTCATATTGCACAAAAGCTACAAAGCAAAACTCTGAAGCAAACTTACCTGTTCTCATCTTTAAAATCAAGCCCTGTCCAGAAGACCAAGCTTCTTCATACTGAAAATGCTTAGAGAAGTTACGCTCCCAGCTGAGTTTATGTTCACAGTTGTTTCACCCATGCGTACCTCTAAATGGTAGAAATTATTCCCTCCATCTGCTGCTTCTCTTGCAATATTATTTAGAAAATGTTGAGTTTCTCAACACAGGCAGATACTTCAGTCTATGGAACTTCAAAGATACTCTTATTTTTGCTTTCATCTTACATTATTACAAAAACGTTTGATAGACTTTTTTCACATGAACGAAGTGCTATGTACCGATAAGTGACAGTGAGTTGCACATAGCAATTAGCAGCTGGCAAGTTAAGTGAATTGTAGGATTAGGGTCAGCCTGTGTTAAGAGCATTCAATAAGGAAAAAATTTGGTGAAAAAACTTGCTGAAAAATTACTTGAAAGTATGTCATTTGATGCGAATTTCTTAGGACAGGTAAAGTAGCAAAAATTACTTTGAAAAAAGCAACTGACTTGTATTAAATAACAGATGTCGCAGATTTGTTTCAGAGAGGGGAAAAAAAATCATCAGGTCGGCATTTTTTTTATGCGCAAGTTCAGAAGAAATCTTTCACATGTTGTTACTCAGTATGTCAGCGTACTGTGGGTGTTGAAAAGCTAGTGGGGGCTTTGCAGGCATGTGCAGCAGATGTACAGTATGTGGGGAAAAACTGAATCCACAGTGAGTCAACAAACACAACCTACTTTGTCTATGGACAGAATGCAGACATCTAAAATGTACAGTGGAAGGGAGCTGTGCTGAGCAAATTACTGTCATCATTTAATGATGTATTTCATAGAAGCTTCAAAATATTGGCACGATGCATCCTTCTGTGGTCATCCTTCTGCTTCACTGAAATAGGACGAGTTGATTTATTTTTAAAAGGAAGTATGTCAGAAAAGTCAGGAAATGTAGGAGAGTGAGTGCTTTGCGGGCAGACGGTGTTCTGGGAGGTGGGGTTTTGTTTTCTTCTTCCGCAGGCTTGCTGCGAGACCTCTGGTACGTGATGTAGCACCTCTTGCACTTTTTCTATCTCTTTGTACTTCTGTGGTTTTGCACTATTGGTTACAGCAGTATGGAAGTGTCTGTAAACATTCACAAAATGAACTAGAGCACACTCAACTGAGAAGATTTCCTTCCCAGCCTTGCCATAGGATGTGTGACAGAGGTGGGTGTAGGACCTTCCTGGGGACATTCCCGGTAAAGCACGTTACCTCCAAAACTCTGTTGCTGTTTTAATGCATTGTTGTCACTAAACGGTGGTTTTAAAAACCCATAGAATCTTGTATAGTCATTGGTATAATTATTTAGAAATCTTACGGATCTGTGATATCACTCCCAGGAATCTGGGAGGCTGGGAGATGAACTCTGGAGGAAGCGGGGGTCTCATGAAGGACTGAAGTAGATTATTCAGAACAACTATGCAGAAAGAAATGTAAAGAGAAGTCAACGTAGTTATGAGTGTCCATCATCCAACCCCATCTGTGGTCTCCTGTGCGGGGAACACGCATAGACAAAAGCTTGGGACAACCATGGAATGTACCTCCTCTTTGGCCTCTCTGCAGAGTCACATCTGCAGACCTTCTTGAGGAATAGGGAGGATTAAGGCAGAGGACACATGTGCTAATTGCTGCACTGTAATTGATCTGTTTTTCTGTGGGATACTGAAATCCAAAGTCAAAACACTCCCATAAAAAGTTAATAAACAGAGAAGCTTTATTGTATTTTTATGGCCCCAGTCTGCCATCAGTAACTGAGCACGCACTTTTTTTTCTATTCCATGTAATTTGCATGATTAGTGAATTGAATCATTGTGTTTCTGGGGATCATTATGGTCTGCTTTTCTGTATTTTTGGGAAGTCTTAGCAGACATGTGGTAGAAGCACAACTTACCTCACATCTGAGGCAGGGAAAAGAAACCAAGCTACTTTTCTCATATTTTTTCATGAAGCACAGCAAACTATTGGAAGGTGAAGTGATCTGATGCTGCTTGCAAACTGAAATATCATGTGACAGTAGTTCAAAGCAGGCAAGAAATCTTGTCCTCATTACTGTGCAGTGCAGTCTGTGAATATATTTGCAGTTTCCTGTGCAATTTGAATACTCTTAAGATAGTGAAGTAAGAATGAAATTATATGTAAATGAAAGAATTTTAATAGTTACATTGAAAATGTCACGTTCGGTATTTTCAGAAATGTTTCATACTTTATGAACTTTGACGCTTTAGTTGCTAACAAGGGAGTAATTTCAGATTTTCCATGCAAGATATTTCTCTTTTGTA
Organism: Dromas ardeola; assembly: GCA_013398915.1. Taxonomy (NCBI): domain Eukaryota; kingdom Metazoa; phylum Chordata; class Aves; order Charadriiformes; family Dromadidae; genus Dromas; species Dromas ardeola. Next base: position 893,536 of record VYZM01013914.1, on the reverse strand, counting down.
ACTAATAGTTATAATAATATAGTTATAGTTTAATAACTAATGTGCCATTATGTGCAAACAATGCTCTGAATGCAGTGTTCCTTTTGCCATGAAGTAAAAATGGCTTTTATACTGCAAATTATTTTGCCAGGCTACAAAGAAACAGCATGAATGCTTGGGTCAAACTTGCATGTAAACGTTATTTTTAACACACATGTATTTCTACATGCTATGAAGTACATCAACAGCTTAGGCAATTACTGATTAATGTCAGGCAACTAAAACCTTTCTCTGAACTGAACTACTGGGAGTTTTCCTTCTGCTGGAAAGTATAGTTTTGTGGTTTTCTATCTTCTAGTGTAGATCCAAAGAGGAGCAAGGGCTAGAGCCAGGGTTTTCCACCGGACGGAAATACTGAGTTTCTGTTTGCATGTTAAGGTGTTCAATTTCTGATGCCTCTAGAGATCACTGCAAAAGATGGCAAAATTACCTGAAGTATTGTTAGTTAAAAAGCACTGTCCAAATATAAACCAATTAACCTCCAAAACGTGTGTGAGGGATCCTGATGTTGACTGAACCCTGCTGAGAGACACTGTGTGAGTTCTGCTAAGGTATTTACATTGGATCTTTAACTGTAACGTTCAAGTACCTTGCACTCACTGTGACATTTCTTCCTGATATTCTCTGAAGTATAGAAAGTACTATCTTAACCTTGGGCTATCCCTTCTGTGGGACACCAGCTGCAAAAGACTTAAGAGATTTGGCCGGCTCTACCCGCGGAGTCAGTGGGAGAATGGTACAGAATTCAAGCCAAGCTGTTGCTTGTTCCTAGCTGCGAGTTCTATGCTCTCCACAGTGCAAAGATGCTCCATTGCATCTCATGGCAGTCCTGAAATTTCCCAAATTGCCCTTTTTATTCCAGTAGCCCTTGATTGTGCAACAGAGAAAAGGATGCATAAAAATGAGAGGAAAAATAACCTTTTAATAAAAACACGTACAAAATACTGGAGACCGTAAACTCAAAGTATCTCCTGAATAAGTGTGGGGTTTTTTGTTTGGTTTTAGCCTTGCATAATCCGCATGTACCCATGTATGATAACAATATTCTAAGACTCAAATATTTGTTATTTTCCCTTTTAAAGATTAGGTGAAGATTATATAAATGCAAGAGAATTGGAATGTATAGGAGTTCATTTTACAAAGCTTGTTAAGGGACTAGCTTACACACAGTCTGCATTGTTTTGTGCAAGCTTTCTATAAAATGGCAGAGCAGGAAATTTGTGGAAAAAGCAAGTCTTTTAGTAAGTAAGATTGCTTCCATGGGGCTATATTCTTGAGCTTTTTAGTCCTTTGTTTGCTGAAATAAAAAGGCATTTGATCAAAGTATTGAAGAAATGCTTTGAAATGAGAAATACTCATTTCCAAATATTCTAAGAATTTGGTCTGAAATTTAGTTTAACCCAAGGTTTCTCCCTATCTTCTTGTCATTTAGCTATTTCAGTAGTATTTATTTTTGCCTTAAGAACTGCTCTGAGAACTGAATTGTTTCTATTTAGTAGCTTTCTATGGCATGAAGAGGTGATGCGTGAGAGGGTCTTCAGGTGGCAGCTCAGTTTTACTCCTGTGCATGAGGGACTGTATAGTAAACGAAGGGTCTGTATGCTTTGAAAATCCTAATTAATTTGGTATAATAAAGCTTGAACACAAAAAAGGGCATGCTTAGGTAACTTTCGGTTTCCTTTAAACTGTTTCGGCTTGCAAGTACGTCTGTCAAAGCTAGTAGACGTCCAAGATTAAACACGAATAACCTTGGCGTATTTGCAGATGGGAAGTACAGAATTTGCTAAAAAAAAAAAAGGTAATATCTCTTAGCTTCTTGCTCTTCAGGATTTTGGCAAATAATAAGTGTGAGGAAAGCAATCACAAATTCCACTAGCTTCTTATAATTATTGTCTCTGCAGGCAATGTAGCTTCTGGAAAACATACATAAAAGTCTGATGATAAAGTCGGAACTAAACCAGTGCAATGAAAGGTTCTTAAAATTGTTCGTTCACAAGGAATATAATGAGCCATGTCTAAGACACCATGTGCTATTGCCTAATGTACTCTAAGAGAACAGCATGTGCACCCATCAAACACAGCTGTAAATAAATGACAGCAAGAAAGCTTGGGATTCTGCAGTCATAACATCCAGGATGCATTCCTGTCAATAGGAAACAACTGCAACCCAGGTGACAAGTTCTTCCGGCCCACCGTAATGCAGGCACATTATACCCTCATAATATATGTCAACCCACTATCTTATTCTCTGACTCATTGGTATGTTATGCAAGAAAAGTGTTGAAAAATATCAGAATTATAATAAAAATATATTGTACAAGGGAAAAAAAAAAGAAAAAAAACTGTTAAGACAAATAGCACTTGCAGGGAAAGATGTAAAGCAGCAGAAAACCTCTTCAGGCTATTTATTTAACTAGTGCATAATCACAATAGTAAAGACTATGATTTAAGGATTGAGATACTAAGGCTTAAAAGATGCTGTAAGACTCATTTCACTTAACAAAGGATTATGTTTGCAAAGTTTTAAATAATAGTAAGTTTATAATATGAAGAAAAAATGTCACAAGAAAACGAAAAAGCTGGAACGTCTTTTGAGATATGTTGTGTAAACGTATCCTCACCCCTGGCCATTCTTCTGATACAAAGCTGTCAGCTATGCCTGAGAGAGGACATGTCCTCCCTCCATTCTGGGAAAGCCCATCAGTAACGTAGAGCACCTTTTTATTTGGTTGGCTGTTTTTGTTTGTTTGTTTTTTCTTCAGCTATCAACAATGAGACACCTTCGAAGTGTTGCAGTAACTCAGTAGTTCTCAACTCTTATCCTGGAGACCAAAAACTTGAAGTGCTTAGTTTAGTTTCCATGAGTTTATCATTCACCCTTCTTTTTTTTCATGAGGTCTATATAAGCTGTTTCTGAAAGCAACGTGGATGGTTAATGGAAACAGAGCTGTTTTCAGTTCCCTTCTCCTGCAGAAGTTGCTGATGAGTACCTAACAAGGATAATGCCTGTAGTCTTCTGGTGTACTTTCACATTAGCTGGACAGACACTGAAATGGAAAAAAGCTACGTGCTCTAACAGAGACCCCCGTGATGAATAGGAGTGAGGGAGCATTATTTGATCGTTTAAACCTTCTAGTCCTCATCCTCTGTTATAACGTTCCATTCTTGGCAAGGAAAGATTTTTGGCATGTCTTTGAATATGAAGACCCAGAAGGACCCGCAAGTGTGTAATGGGAGTAAAAACTTCTCTTCTATCCCATCAGACAAGTGTAATAACTTGGTCTTTTTCCCCTACAATTGCTTTTGAAGAAGAACTTGGAGGAGGAGAGGCTCTTGCAAGCGTGGGCAGGAGCTCTGCTGCCTGGGGAGGGGCCTAGCAGAGCGCAACAGATTCCCGTCAACTTCTGCAGCTCCTTTACTTGGATCTGAGTAATTTAGCAGATTAATAGACTGCCCTTTTGTAACAAGCAGACTTTTCTTGGCTAAGCATCTGCCCGTAAGCCAGGATATCTCACTCTTCAAACATTGTAGCCTAGAAGATCGCTTATGGGCACTGAATTTTAACTTGTGTGTAACCTTGGTATGAGCCACTGCTCTTGCAGGCATGTGTGTGAATCAGATAGGTAGACAAAGACGATCTTTAATCCAGTAACGTAGTATTGTTCCTGTAGATTGGTCTATCTCTCTCACTTTGTTGAGACATACTGTTACGAACAAGTCTTGACAACTGCTACAGCTCCATTCAGGGTAAAGCTTATTAGTTTAGCCATATCTCAACTTATAAATCCATGTAAATATGATTTTAAAAAGGAAATGCTGACACTACTGTGACAACATCAGTTTGTCACCATATTTTTAAGTTGAAGCATTTGAGTTTGTTTTTTTCTGATAATATTTAGGTTAAGAAACTCCTGAGTTCCAGATTTAATTTTGTTTTTTTTGAAAGGTAGTTTGGAGTACTGCAGAATAGATAGTCCATTAAATTTTGATCTCTCCACAATCTAGCTTCACCAAAGCTGAAAAACATTGAATTGCATCAGAGTTTGAAGGTAATACAAGTGTTCTTTATATATTTTTTGAATAGTTTTTCTGGTAATAAATTCCTCTTTGCTAGGTAAAGAATGCTTTTAAATAAAGGGGAGAAAGACTTATTTTTAGTACACTTTTAAAGTAAATAAACAAACAACAACAATAACAGGAAAATCAAGCACCAGCTGGCCTTCTGGCAAGCAAAAATTCTGGTTTTTCTGATTGCTGTTACAGTTGTCAGTAACATTGACAGCTGCTAAATGTAAACCCTGGTAGCATAATAAATGTTTGCAATTAACATCTACGTTTCATTTGCCAACTCTTAGTCTGTTGTGTCATATGAGAAGCAGATGCTCTTAAGAAATATTCAACCCTGTAGCAATAACTCTACTGATAAAAGTAATAGAAGTTTCGATCAACATTTTTATTTTTTTATTCCTGTAGATATCTCTTTAAGGGATTACTTTTCAGCTGGAGATTATAACTTCTAAAATTTTGTATAAATTAATTCAGAGTAAACTTTATGATATTTAGGAGTTAAGCATTATATAAACAAGGTAAAAGCTTTGTTTACCCTAGAGCCATGCAGCATGATAACTCAATTTATATAAAATACTACAACGCGTTGCATTCTTTTGTACTTCACTGAGGGTTTACCCTTTATAATTAGAAGATAGAGATAAAATCCTTCCTCCTTCAAAGTTAATGGTGAAACTCCCACTGTCTTCAGCAGTGCCAGGATTTCATGCTTAGTCGAGTAGATGTGTTTCACACAGAGCTCGATGTTTGGATATCGTGGCTCTTCACAGATACCTTGGTGGTGGTGGTGGTATTTACCTTCATGGGTTACTAACTTTGGCTATGTTTACGTAGATCAAACGGAGCATGCGAAAGTGGGAGCAATCCGTTCTGCCTTACATCTCATTAGACACAAATGCTGTTTTGAGCAATATAAGGAGTGCATTTCGTTCCTTATCTTTATTTGGAAAACAGGCTTTGTCTAACTTAAGAACAAGGCGTGTTTGAGTGTTCACTAGCCTTTCTTGCTATAACTGATTAATAATATAGGATGAAATCTTCCCCAAAAGCCTTTCTCCACCTCTGGCTTGGATTCCTCCCAAGTGTTTTACAGTTATGTTTTCATCACTGATGTGACTAGTATTGTTAGCCCTATTGTCCACTCTGAGTGTGCATCATCAAATTGTGTATACACACGCACTGGTTCCAGCAAAATCAAACAACACCTTTGCCTGATCGCCTCAGCCCCTCTGGAGGCTGGGATATGGAATGGGATCTCGCTGCTCCGAAAGTCAGTGTCGGGAGGAGCAGACCGAGCAGGCTGCGCTGCTGTGAGTCCAAGCTGCTCCTGGCTCAGATGCAGCCGTGTAGGATGTCTTTCTAAAATCATTGCTTTGGAGGGTGCTCCTGTATACACTTTTAAGTTATGCAGTGTAGTAAAACATAAAATTCCTTCTGTCAGTTTATCAGCATATATACACTATCAGGTGTGCTGCTGGACAAACTCCAGCGATGGCAGCACACAGCTGTGGGACTCAGTAGTGGTTGCCGTATGACTGCAGTGCCTTCCTTTCCTGTGGCCTTGGAGTTATGCCCTTTATGTCCCTTCAGAGCTATGCATAGCTCTGAAAATGATGCTTTAAGCCTCAGTTTGTCTGTAGATAATGTGTGCTTTGTCTTTCTTGTACAGAAAGTTGCTGTTGTTGGCATCCCATATGTTTGCTATGAGGAAGTATAGTGACAGTTTGTGAATAGCATATGAAGTATCTGATAGAAATCTCTGTGGGCCTCTGCATATAGAGACCATACAGCATTATCTGATAGATTCTATGATTCTACGCTGGAACAGGTTGCCCAGGGAAGTTGTGGATGCCCCATCCCCAGAAGTGTTCAAGGCCAGGTTGGATGCGTCTTTGAGCAGCCTGGTCTGGTGGGAGGTGTCCCTGCCCAGGGCAGGGGCATTGGAACTAGACGATTTTTAAGGTCCCTTCCAACCTGAACCATTCTATGATCTCTAAGGTCCCTTCCAACCTATACCATTCTATCAGTCTATCGTTATTGTGTGTTGGATTTTCTTTTACATTGAAGATTGCTTTGATGTTTTGGGGATAATTTGTTTTTCATCCATATGAAAATGTTCATAGAAAAAAAAAAATCAAACGTAGCCTTGGTTTTGATCATGTCCTGGCCTGAGGTTCTGTTACAGTGTTCCTGTTGTCTTCCCTTTTCCACGCGTTCATGGTCTGTGGTAGTTGGACGCAGTTAGGAGCTGTCAGTCAGGTGAGCAGCTGGGAGATATGGCAGCTGACTGTGTGTGTACTCTTCCAGGACCTGCCCATCGTGCATGTCACACTCTCGCATCTTATCCAATCTTCATCTCCTTACCATTCTACCAGCTCATACATGACAGTTTTCTTGCCTACAGTCTGCCCTAAACACAGATGTAAATGCCAGAGGAGATGAGAAGGAAGAGAAAAGCATCCTTAGTGCAAAGAAAAGAAGGCCAGGTCTTTCATGGATTTTATGCCCAGGTCTTTGATGTCTAGGGAATTCATTCTGGATTCACTACCAACACTATATTTTGCTGATTGTACCTTGTGTGGTCATTTTCAATAGCAATGAGTGATATCTAACAGTTTAAAACAGTATCAGAGCAGAGCTGTTGGCTTATCACTGTCCTATGTATGTGGCTATACCAAGCGCAGAGGAATAGGGAGTTCAGTCCTCTGTCTACTACACTGGTATAATTATTTCTTCTGTGCTGACTACGAGATCGAAGCAGAACTTCCAAATGGGATAATTAGCACTCTAAAATAATATCTGAGATCCTAAGAGATGGTAGCCTCGCCCTTCCAATATTTCTAGACAGCAGAGGTGTCTTGAGTGCTAGGTGGGAGTTGACTTAAGCTCTAATAAGGAGCTGTGAACTGGAGAAGTCAACAACAGAGGGTGGATAATCCATTTAGTCCTTTGTCTGTTAATAATAACGGACTAGTTAGCCTGCATCCACCCCCCATCACCACCCTTCTCTAAGACAGTTTTCAGTCCTGTTCTGAAGTGGGCAGGGTTGTACCCCACGACATCCTTATACACTGCAGCGTCATATCCCATGGGATTCTAGCCCCACAGCTACCCCTCCACAAGGACCTGAGCAGTTGCCTACTACTTTGGAGGGGACTGCAAACTGGCAATAGCTTGGTTTAATCAGGAGGTCTTCACAAGTTGAGAATCTGACCACGTATTCAGCCACGGAGGAGAAACATGGGCAATGCATTGAGCTGACTTCCATCTCGCCGCTGTAGAAAATGCTCAGTTCAAAAATGTGTCTGCTTTCTTACATTTGATGTTTGTCAACTTGACTCTTATTCCTTTGAACTGGAATCCATTCTATGATGAAGCCAAGAATACACGAGTAGAGAACCAAATATTAAAGGTTAGTCTGAGAGAAAATACTCTGGGTCTACTTTGAGATGTCCAGTTTTTGCTGTTGGCAACATCACAAGAACTGAAAATATCATTAATAAATGTGATGAGTGAACTGGAAGAAGTTGCGTTTTTAGCCCCTTATCAGAATTGTACAGCATTTCCTCTTTTCAAAACTTCATTATCTGTTTCTTTATGAACCGAAGGCAATATCTCAGTATTTTTTGTGAAGGGATGACGTCTTGAGTTACCTTGTGCTAGTAAGTGACAGACTCAAAAAAGGCAAGTCCGAGTGAGGAAGGGAAAAAAAATTATGGCTTGGTATCCTCTTTATAACAAAGAGCATGAACAAAATATGTGCATATCTTATTCCTGATTTAAAAAAAAAAAAAAAAAAGAAAAAAAGCTAGTTACTAGTTATCCAGCTGGCAAAGAGCTTTCAACAGATTCAGGCTACAATGTAGGAGGTTGAAAAGAACTAGTGCAGTGCTTGACAAATAGTCTTATTTGTTCGGGCCAAATAGAAATTTTGGGTTAGCTGGTGGGTTTGGCGTGGAAAAAGCTGGGAGGAGAGTGGAAACTTGAAATGAGTATTGTAATGTAAAAATTTATTTAATTTATATTTTTTAGAAGAAAAGGCAAATTGAAATAAAGATGAGTAAGAGGAGGGGTCATAGTTCACTTTGCGGGGGGAGGGGGGGCGGTAAATAGTAGCAGAATACAGGGAGAAACATCAATAATTTGATTTCATGGAATCCGTTATCTTGAAGGAGAAGTGAAGTTCATTGCATTGCTGTGGACTTAACTGAAACACAGTTGATACTGGAAACAATTCCTTTCCTATGAAAAGATAAAGATTCAGTAAACAACTGTGATTTTTCTAAGGGGTTTATTATTTGGAGTATTTTGTCTTAAAAATCCGCCTTCTGAGGTCATGTGACAGAGGAGACATTTACCTTTAAAAAAAAAATTAAAATACAGACATAAAGTATTTTAATAAATTAAAATATAGATATAGTAGAGTTAAAATTGGAAAGCATTGGAAAGCACACAAAAAGATCTCAGTTAAAGATATTTCTTTTAAACTATTGTAAATTATTATAATTTGTGTTGTATTTCTTTTTAGAAGAATAATTTTTGGTATCTGCAGTATTGCTATGTATTTGATAAACCTTGTAATCTCAGGAAATGTCTTTGATATACATTGCAATAAATCAGTAGCTACCATTCAATGACTATTTTGGTATAGTAGCAGGGAAAAATGGACATCCCATCTGCTAGTAGAGATGGGGAAGATGTCTATCCTGGCTGAATATCCTCCCTGTGGTGCACAGAGAGATGCAGTTGGTTGTACCACTGCAGAATAAGCAGAATTGGGACCTTCCACATCTGTGTCTACAGCATGGAGTAATGGATAAGTCACCTAAACCTCTGTTCAAGAAGGCAGGTGAATACCAGTGAAAACTCTTCCACATGTGCAAGAGTGTTGAAGGAGCTAGTTAGCTCCAGAAGTAAGTGCAGTTATAAGCTGGTCTTCCCGATAGGAGTGGGTTGCTGGGAGCTGATTAATGATCTTTTCCTCTCTGTGCCATCTTTGGAAGGGGGAATGACCTCTGGCAATTAGGATGCACAGCTCTTGGTGGACGTTTTTTGGTAGGGATGCTTTTATTACAAATCAATAAATGAAAACTCTAGGGAAAAGAGATCAAGAGGCTGCTGCTGATGTGTTATTTATCTTCTCCAGGAAATAGATTCTACCTGTTGGCTTTCACAGGAACCACAGCACTTGTTTAACTCTTGGTAACTGCTTATGTGCTTTCTTGAGTTGGAACTTTAATTTCTTTGCATAGCAGGAATAGTAACAATTATAATTTCTATCTCCTTGAGTTAATGAGGATTCATGATGCGGATTTTGTGAACATGTTAGAAAAATGCTAGGCTTCCACGTAGCAGACAGATTGCTATGAGACCTAGCAAGTGTGTATTTTGAAGAATTGTTTAGAACAAGTAACTCTTACTTGTGCATAATCTTTCTTCATATTGACAGCCAAATGTCAAACTGTATAGAAACCTCAGAACATTTTCAGGGTTGACATCATCTTTTTCAAGTCCCTATAAAGCAATGAGGAAAACAAGCTGATTTTGATATGTGGAATTTCTGCAGGGGGAGACAGGGAGATTGTTGTCATCTGAGCAGCTTGATAACTTCATTTGTCAGTAAAGAAAGATGCTGAAAGTTAGAAATTTTGATGGGGATTGAACGAGGTGCTTGCCAGAATAAGAAATAGTGTGGAGCATTCCAGTGATTCATTCTGCAATATCTACACCTTTCTTGAACAAAACACAGGAATCTGTTTAAACTCTTTAAGAACAGATTATGAAGAGCTTAAGAACTTAAGTTATTTATAAATAATCACGTGTTTGGCTTAACTTGGGTGTAGACTGTGCACAGTGAATAATTGGCGTGGCTGGCTTTTTCATGGCCGTATGAGCTTACTAACCACCCTTCTGCAAGCAAGCATAGCTTGGTTTAGGGGAAAGGTTTGGTGGTACGGTATGGTGGTCAAGAAAAGCTCAGGTTTACTGCTTCTTATGATGACAGTGTTGTTTTCTCTTTTAGCAGCTAATTCCTCTCAGATCAGCAAAATAGCCTTGGTAATTGTGATAGACATTGCCATGGAGTTTGATGTTGGGTGAGGCCTAGGTGCCCCCATCCCTCAGCCAGCTAGATCTTTCTGTGATAAGTGGCAGATGATTCCATCTGGTGTGGAGCTCAGGACTGAGTTGGAACTGAGATATGTGCTTGCCGTCTGTCATGACAGTACTGATCAGCACTATCTGGTAGCAGTTAGTTGGTAGCACCAAGTTCCCACTGGCATTACGAGAAAAGTGATGGCGTGCCTGGCCTATAAATAAGATCATGGTATATCACATACCTCCCCTTCTGTCTAATAACAGATCTGGATCACAACCTTCATTTTTGTGGTTTAATTTGAAATTTACCAGTTCTCAAATTAATTTGTGAAACTGCAATTTGCTGCTTGATACGCCTCATTGTAAGAAAGGGGCCACTGGACGCTGAGACATTCAGCACCTAAGCATAGGTGTCTAATGCCATGTGTACTCCATCCTGGACTGTCCTGCCTGGCCTCCAGCTGCAGCTCCAGAAGGTTGCAGATGTCCCTGGATCCAATGTAAAATCTGCCAGACCCAGGCAGATGTCTCAGACACCCAGTCTGTCTCAAAGGCATATGTTTAGGCTAGTGACTCATTCTTTAAGTAGTAGTAATATGTACAATATTTCAAGGCAAAACAAAAATATTAATACATAGGTAGTTTCTTCTCCTTCTTCACTGTGGTGCAATGAGGGGACAAGAGTTTTATGCAGTGCCTGTCATTTTTTTAAAAAAACATTCTCCTATTGAATTAAATGGATGAACTCCTGTTGACTCCTATTAAGAAAGAACAGGATTTATTTGTAATTTATTAATAGGAAATAGCTTCTTCTATAATAAGATATTTTTCTAGTGTGATAGAAATACTTGACAAACTGTGCAGCTTTTCTTATCTTGATGAAATCAAAACCAGGATAACAAGTGAACATTTGCCCAATAAATTGGTGTAACCTCCAATCCATGATAGATAAGTGAAATAATTTTAATGTAATAAATTAGTTTATTGTTATTCTGTTGCAAACAGCCCATGTTGTTGTTCATATCCATACACTTTGTATTGCATTAGTCTACATTAATTTTCATCATTTTTGCACTTGTGGATAGTGCTTATGACTAATTTGTAGATGTTGTGGTGCCATATTGACTTAAGTGGACTGTATGTTAATACTATTATGAGCATTTTCTAGTAAAATAATTTAATTGCATTGACATTTAATGCTATTACAGTAGATAATTGACTGCAGATCAAAAACATGATAAACAAGAGCTACCTGGAAGGTGAACAAAATCAATTGCCTCAGCATGAAAGTTGTTCACTGTACCTCTTTTTAAAAGAATGCAGCCTGAGGAGCCATATTCTGGTTCTGGTATCTCTGGAATGCTTGTTATGAATCTTTGTTTCAGCATCAATTTCTCGTTCAAAAATATTTTTTTGTTATATTTTTCATTTTCCTTGCATTGTACCAAATGAAGTGGTCACAGAGGCTGTGAGATGAATTTTCACTAAGAAAACAAGTTAAGCTTGAACAGATTATGTCTGGTTACTTGAAGACAAAAAAAAAGGCAATCCATTTTCTAACCTAACTAAAGTGCAGGTGTGGTAAGCTTGGTTCTCGCTCTTCTAACTTCAGGATAATAGAAATAAGAATAACTTGGTGAGATCATGAGAGGAACAGTTTATTATGCTGTAAAAATGAACATTCAGGTTAATACTGACTACTGATTGATGAGTTTCTCATACTGTGTTTCTTGTCCATCAGTCTTACATATATGGAGGAGTATTTTTGATTGACTTCTTCTAAGTACATGTCCCTGTGTGGCCAGTTTTGTTTCTCACATTTCAGTATGATTCTACAAGATTCTGTGTATTTTCTGATCAGGTGATATTCCTGTTATCTCACCTTTTGAATACCAGTAGCTACCGGTTTGATATCTTGGGCATTCCAAATTGAAAATTATACCCTAAAATACATTAACTCCTGTTCTTTCTGACTTTGGGCACTCTTGTGCACCCTGCAGAAAATACCCGTAGTTTACAAACTTCCTGTTCCATACATAAACGAGGCCTGGGCTTTGTCTGCCCAACTCTTCACTGATCAGGTGATTCTGTCAGAGATGGCAAAAGACAATTAACAGCCTTACATCTTTGTAATGCAGTTAGGTGGGGAAAACAGAAGTGATAATGATCTGGGTAACAACTGCTTGTAGACTTCAGGGATGAAGAAAGCCAAAGCATAAACTGCCAGCCCTCCAAGTTGGAGAACAATACATAGTTGGGATGGTAGCACATCCACAAGTGTCCAACATCTTGCAGAAGGCTGAGCCTGAGGTGAAGCCACTACACGTAAAGGCCAGGCCACCAGCCTGGACTTGGACACGTTGAACACCTGGAGTTGGGTTCCTCCAAGTCCATGGCGTTGGTCACTAGTTGACTGGAGAGGTAGGAGCCTTGTGTGGTGTGAGGGTGTCTATAGACAATGCATGAGTGTCACAGCGTTGAAATCTTAGGATAGAAGGCTCTATATTCACCCAGTATATTCATCCCATTTAGTAAATAAATCTTAGACTTGGCAACTAAGTGGTATGTAACTAAGTGGTTCTTGCAGATACCCCATCCTAAATTTCCCTGTAATACCCACAAATATCAAAACAGGGCAAGTTAACCAGGTACAGAAGGACTTCAGTACTCTTACCAACTTTTTTACTTTTTTTCTACTACAGCCTTTATATCCTGTATGTGCGGGGTTTTTTTTTTTTTGAGACTTTTCCCTGTACTACAGAAACCTGAGAAAACTTCTCCATGCTAAAATTCAAAGACACTTCTCTTTGAGCCATGAAAGGAGTCAGTTGGAATCTTAATGGAAGTAGATAACATAAGTTGAAGCAAGAATCGTAGGGATTCTTGAATGACCATCTATTGCCCTGTGACTGCTTCTTTAGACACCCTTTTATTTGTTTTCCTTTACCCTGCTTGGCAATTCTTTAAATGATTAAGAATGTAATAGTATTTGGAGCCACTGTCATCTTCTGACCTGCTGCTTTGCTGTTTCTGTTGACCTACTCACATGATGTCAAGCTGGAGTGGAAATTTTTGAAGAGCAGCTTCTGATGGTACCTATGAGAGTGGTAGCAGTTCTTTGAAATGGGATCATCTATACTTGCCCTACCGAGCCCTATCTACTAGAAAGGGCTGAAGATTTCACCTTCTTTGTCTTCTTTTGAACAATATAATATAAAAGGGTATGGTTTAAAAGTCAATATAATAAAAACCTTAGGGTCGTCATCTGTGATAAATAAGTGGGTAGGTTGCATTCCTTTTCATTTCCTCCATTGATTTTTTTTTTTATGTTTATCCCAGATTGTTTTTGCCATTATTTCTTCTTCTGGTTCACTGAAGCTTGCAGTCTCTGTGTGATGAGCAGATTTCGTAATTCACTTAAAATTACTAATTTCTTGATTCAGTTATTTGCTCACAAGGGTTGTTAAGGCAGGGCATGCACAAAACATATTGCTCTCCCATTTGAGCTCTCATGGAATATGCTTTGGGTTTGAAATGAATGATTTTGGTTTGCCTAGAAAAAATGCTTTCTTTTGATTAATCTGAAAGGTTCATTTTTATGTATTCTACTACAGAAATTATTTTTAAAAGCCGTTCTTTACCTCTCTACTAATAGTTTTCTTCCAAAGCAATGTGATTAGATTCTCATTAATCCTTAAAACAAAAAAACCACCACTTTATTTTTGAATAAAAGTCTTTTTATCTGAGAAGAAAATGTTCATAAGAGAGGACCTTCTGTTGTGCAGAAAAACTGCTTCCATCCCTATTCCCAAACCAAGTGGTGTAAGTACTTAAAATCGGTTTCCCTCTGTAGGAGAGCTTTTACCCACAAGCAACTTTCCGAATTCTGTGAACCTTCAATAAACTTGGATCAGTGTAAATTGGATAGAAATGTCATCAGTAAGATTTACATGAAGTTTAAAGTGTCTAGAATTCCAGGAAAGTACATATGCAGAAATCAGAACTGATTTGACCTGAATACATCACTCTTGTTAACTTGAGTATGTGTTATGGAATCATTATTCAAGACATTCATATTCAAAACGTTTACAATTCGTGGAGAATTTTCCTGACAGAGCAAATAATTGACTGATAAGTACTTACACTTTTGACTGTATCCATTGTTACTCTAACCCCACTGAACTTTCAGCAAGTCTGAAAGGCAGCAAAATGTTCATTAATAATTATGTCGGTACAGAAGGGAACTTCATAAGAATTTTAAATGTTTTTATAACTGGATCAATAATTAATTATTTTTCTAGGAGGTGATCTAATGCTTACTGTTATAGCATTTGAGAATAAAAGAAGAAAATACTGGCCACAACAGGAATGAACTTCGTGCATTAAAGGGCAAAAATACATATTTTGTATGCCCAAAACAGGGCTTACTGCTAAAGATAAAAATTAAATGTGTGAGGCTCCCTGCCTTGATTCTCCGTGCAATCTCCTTTGCTTTATTGCCCCCAGATAAAGTACAGTAAGGATTCTATATGCGCTGAGAGAGATTCTGTGAAGACAGCAAATCTTCCCAGACTGGTATCTCACTAAAACTAAATTACCCCTCTAAGAATGGGTACCGCAATGCCTGGGGGGAGGCATTGTCTGATTTTTGCCCTCCCCCAGGAGAAGCTTTTCTCCTGCAGATGCACACTTTCCTGAAGCAACTGGTAGGGCCTCTTTGGACCTGGCAAGTGTCAGATGTGTCAGAAAGTTTTTTAAGGACTGAGCAGTACATCAGCCACCCCAGTAAATACTCAAGGTCCTTTCTGAGCTTGTACAGGTCGTGTCGGAGCTTACACGAACATGATTTCATTGCTGCTGAAATGTCAGTTGGAGCTGGCTTGAGTCCGCCTCTCTGAACTGCTGGTGCCCCTCCTGACCTGTCCATGATGTGCCCCTTGGTAGCTCATGAGGAGGTCACTAAGTTTTGTCATAGGCTCATTGTTTCAGTAAAAGAAGTAAAAAATCTTTATGTTTCTATATTAGTTGCCATGCAGATACTTAAATATTGATTGTATTAATGAATTGTGTCAAAATAGATTTGGAATGAGTACTTCAGTCTGTGCTGTTACAGACGTGGAAGTTGAGCTGGGTTGAGCTGGTTGTACACTTTTGCAGTGCTGTATGCACACCAAAGCTGCGGCTAAGAACCCTTTTTTTTTTTT
>VYZM01013914.1:841339-876019 GCA_013398915.1 Dromas ardeola | reverse complement strand
AAAAAGTAGTCTTTCATTTAGAGGTGTATAAAAAAAAAAGCCAGTGTGAGCATGATGAAAAAGGTTCAAAAGGGGCATTAGTTATAAAGGGAAAAACTTGCTAGATGGGGGCCATATATTACAGATTTTCATGATGTCTGTCCCCGTTAACAAGGTTAAAATGACATGAAAAAGGAGAATTAGGATTTCAGTTACTTTTTCAGGGTGTTTTCTCCCCTTGTGAAACTCTGTCAGGTGGCCAGAAGTGGGCAAAGTGATGCATATTTAGTATATAGGTGTTTGCAGGAGATGCAAACCAGTGAGCTGTACTATCAGTCTTGCTCCTGTTATCAGTCTCATTATTTCCAACGTAAGAAGCCAGCACTCCCAGGGCTGTTGCATGCTTTCAATGGTGCTTTCTCAGATATTTAAGTCTAGAAAGTATCGGGAGGATTTTCGGATTGGATGGGGGAGCAGCTTTCAGCTTTCTTGTTCCTGTACAAAATATCTTGCTTGGGATGGTTAGCAGACTCAAACAGTACGTCTGGGTGTAAACTAGATCTTTGTCGGCGAGGGAAGCCATTAGAACTGAATGCAGGCGGGGAACAGTCTTGTTTTATATCCTGAATATTTAATGTATTATTTTCTATTTGGGTTTTTTAGGTGTCTTAGCATTCTCTGGATTTTTCTGTTCTTTTTTTTTTTTTCCAACTCTTTCAGCACATCACATAGGCGATACTGGTAAATTGACCCCATGTTAAAGTCACACAAAGTTATGGGATCAGAGTGTACCTGAAAAGCTCATTATTCTCTTTGTACATGCTAGTGCCTTTAACTGTGCTTACTTCTTTGTTCCAAAGTCATTTCGATTTCCTCATAAATTTCTCTTTAGTTTAATGTAGTTAAGTTTATGCCGTTGGGTGTATTCCATATCTTGTTGTCTATTTCAGAGCTCAAATAATTCAAAAAGGTGTATTTGACAATATTGATTATTGAACTGACTTCCTATTAAATAATTTTCTTTCTAAAAGGCAGCCATTAATTATGCTGTTTTTCTCTCTCTTAGGTTGTTATTAATTCAGAACTCATTATCCTTTTCCTCTTTTCTTCTGAATAATCTCTCATGAACAGTCTTGACCAACATTAAATTAAAAAAAAAATAAAAAAATCAATTCTGAATGTAGCTACAGGCTCCCATTTTTTTACCATTTAAAAATGCTTTGAAAGAATAGGTTACAAACTGTAAGCTTTCTTTATAAAGCCACAGTCCTCTGGTTTATTCAGTCTGTATTTATCACACTACTGCATTATCCTACTTTTACCTAATGCTGGTCCTGGAGGTTGCTGGCTGAAGCTACCTTGAAGATTCTTTGTGACCGTACCGGCGTGTTGCCAAGTCCTGATGCTAAGCAGAGCTCTACTTCATGGCTTGGGGAGCGTTTGAACCCTTAGCTCTTTGGTGGGGCAGTGAGACTTAATTTTATTTTTGTTTTGGAAGACAGGTCATCTGGGAATAGCTTGCCTTACTCCTTCCGATTAACAGCTCTTTTTCTTGGCTGTGCTCCCTTTCCTTTATAGTCTTCAGGCACTCAGCAAACTGTCTGGCCCTGGGCATTTAATTTTTCAAGCTGTTGTGTAGATTTGTGTCTCTGACATCGTGCTGTAATTTCCTTTTAAGTTTGGACTGTCCTCTTGCAAATAAAGTCATCTAAATGGTTTAACTCTTTATCATCTTGATACCTTTCATTTCTGCCTTTATCCTTTAATTGCTAGTCTACAAAGGACTGATTTTCCTCCAGGCATTTCTTCTCCCAGCTGACATAGGCCCAGAGCCATAGGCCATACACCAGCTTTGATACTAAGTAATCACTTATCTTTAATGAAATAATGGAACATTATTAATGAAATGAACAGTAAAATAAACAAGAAAGTGCTGGTATTCTGCTGCTTAGGCAGGGATGGGATCCTGATGGGATTTGGCTGCCGTGAACTTAAGTCCAGATTGTTATCTACAGCTCCCTTAAATAACCATCCCAGAACGATGCATCCCAGAATATCATTAATTAGTGAAGAAACTTGATCCTTCTCATCCTGTCATGCACCAGTAGACATTTTCTCATTCTATCATTGACTTGTACATGTTACCCGTGCCATATTTGGTGCCATGCCACCATGGTGCAGTTTTGAGCTAAATGGTAATACATAGTTGAACCTGGTTATAGCTGGCAAATCTGGTTATTTCCCCTGCTGTCATCGGCATCTGATTCTTGCTAGATGATACCTCTGACTACTCAAATCTGCTGACATCATCAAAAGTAATAGTGCCTAAGCCCTTCATAAAGCCTGTGAAAACAGTTTTTGTTTGTTCTTTTGCATTGTAAGTCATTTTTACCATGCCAAAACCTAGACCAGAACTTGCCTATGCACATTTGTCCCTTTCTGTACTTCCACAGTGGGGGAGATGGGGTTAAACACATTTTATGTATCTCGTGGTCTTTCTGTGCATGTTCTTCAATGGTCCTATATCATTCTTGGGACACGCTCTGGCTGGCTTAAGCACAGAAGCACAAGTGGAGATGCTGAAAGAGACCCTGTCACCCAAATCTGGGCAGACTCTATCCTGTCCAGAGAGTGATCAAGAGACAACATCTGTACTTCTTTCTCCTTTTCTGGAGATCTCTGGACTGGAGAGAGAGCAGGAATACACTTGAAGTGCTGTGCATCAAAACAGGAGAGCAGGCAAGTTGTGAAGTGTCTTATCCCCAGCAAGTAGAAGATATGCCAGAATGAATTCTTAGGAGTTACTGGGATGAATACTGACTTACTGAAAAGAGTTTTCCTTCGTGCTAGGTGTCACATCATCCTTCCCCACTTGCCCAGTAGTATTTCTAGCCCACGGCTTTTTGTCTGCCCCTTGTTTCCATTCTTGTCTCCTTTAAGGAACATCCATTTGTAAACCATTCTGTAACTATCAGGCATGATTTTGATTTTTAGAGGAGTTATTGTAGCCCTAGTGATTTCTGCTGTGTTGCTTTGATCTTGCCTGTAGTTTTATGTTATGAGATTAATAAGCAGCAGCTTCCATTGCTAGATATTTTATAGGTATTTATGGATGCTATAGCTATATCTTCTCTTTTTAGCTCCTTT
This sequence comes from Dromas ardeola, assembly GCA_013398915.1. Classification (NCBI taxonomy): domain Eukaryota; kingdom Metazoa; phylum Chordata; class Aves; order Charadriiformes; family Dromadidae; genus Dromas; species Dromas ardeola. The sequence goes on along the minus strand of VYZM01013914.1, from coordinate 872,893 downwards.
TAACCAACCTCCCGAAAGCTTTAAAGGTTTAAAATTTAGCCATTTGAAATTCATCACAGCTGCTTGTCCTTGATGATTGTTGTCTATTAGTTTTTCATGCACAATTGCATACTCATTGCAATTGCAATACAATACTTCTCCCACATTATCTTAGAAAGAAAATGCTGCAGTTTCTACATCTTGCGCAAGATGTAATTGAGAACAGTTTTCTGTCTTTTATGCCGCAGAATTCTCATACAGAGTCAATATTTTTCTTTAAATTGCATTTGGTATGTTCTTTTAATACCTGATTCAGGGAAAGATGACATAAGAGAGGTTTGATAAGGTTTATTTTTCTGTGTGAAGCTAACCTGTCAACAATATATGCGCAAGGTTTCCTGGAAAAGTCGCCGTTTGTTAAGTCAGTGGTACATTTCCAGTAAGGCATGGAATAAAGTCTCTTCAAACTGTCACTGAATGACAGGCTTTGCTTACTGTAGGCTGTGTGACGAACAGAGGGAGGTATTTTAGGCTGTGATTTTGAACGTTGGCATGGTTGTGTGCAAGAAGCTTTCATAAGAGTAGCAGAGTATTCCTTTTCCATCTGGTATATTCATGTTTTCGTGATAATAAATAAAATGTGTGCTTTCAAAATGGGAAGGCATTTGAATTAAACTATGTCTAAATATTTGCAGATGTCAAAATGCATTTTTCAGACCTTGAATGAAAATTGCATCACGAAATATTTGTATATATAAGATAGCGGCTGAATGCTTAACTTTGTGAACTTAAAACTGACCGATTCTTACCCTCTGTGACTTAGTAGATTGAAAGATGAAATTTTTTTTATTATTTCTTAAAATTCACTCATATACTCAGAATAGGTTCCTATACTATTTAAATAACTGAAACATTTACATTTAAATAATCAGTAGTTCCCTCGTGTTAAAAGTTCTAGAAACAGTATCTGAAAATGACAGAAACAATTAAATTCTCTAGTAAAAAACACACCCTACGTACTCAGCTATGCATTACAGATCAGGGGTCGTAAAACAAATAATATCTTGCACATACCAAACTTAGCAAGTTATCTAGTAGCTGCTCTATTACCCTGGTCTACCCTTGGCTTAGAAACACAACACCAACTTAATCAAATCTCTGTACTGGTTCTGTTCTTGAGTTAGTCAACTGCAGACAAGGACCAAGGTGAAAGGCTTTGAAGCTGATGATGTCTGTTTAATTACCTTAAGATTTGCTGCTTTCGCTCTTCTTAATAAAGCTAAAGTAATAACGAAATTTGTTTGACAACTGTACTCTATAAGTCGTCAGTTTGTTGCTCGTCTAGTTGATAAATGTGCGGGTAGAGGATAATTAGTTTCAGTCCTTTTGCTATTTCTCAGAAATGAAAGAAGGAAGAAAGAGGTTATTTAGAAAGATGTTTTAGAGTCTCTCTATTACTACTACTTTTTTTTTTTTTTGTAGAAAAGGGACTGTATAGAATGGAATTTGAAAGGTCCAACCAACCAAAAAGAAAATCCCCATAACCTAACAAGCCGTTTGAATTTCCCACACTCTTGCTGTCCATGAGGCATCAGCATATTTTTACAGGCTGAGGACTTCAGCTCCTCTAGGGTGTTAGGAAAGAGCAATCGAATGATGCCTGCAGGCAAGTTAAAACCACAGTTTTCCAATATTTGATTTTAATTGTTAGTTCGTATTAGGATGTTGCCTTAATATGATTATTATATGCACATGGTACTAAATGTCACTATGTGGTGTTTAATATTTAGATTAACTGAAGAAAGTCAGGGAGCCAAATAAAACAATTGATTTTCAATGTGTTACTGTGATATCAATATTAAAATCCAACTTGTGCCTCGGTAATGAGGAGGCGATTCCTATGGGAGCTTCCTGATAGCCAGGGTCTTTGCAATACTTTTCATGAAGCAAGATGGTTCTAGATGATGAACCATGAAAGTATAAATATACAAAGCATGCACCGATGTTAGTTTTCATACTTAAGTGCATGCTTTTGCTGCAGTAAAGTAGTATTGGACTAAACAAATAAAATTGACAGGAGATCTATAGTAAAACCCATGTAAATATTTACTTTGATCATTGAACCTATCGTTGCCTTGTGGAAATCTCTATGAATGGCTTAAGGGTAAATATATTAGTAGGTGAGGAATAATCAGGAGGATTTAAAGTCATTGTGACCTTAAATATCTAAAGGAAGAGCAGCAATTTAGTAGACTGTAAAAGATAAGCAGGATTAGAAGACTTTAAAATGCATAAATATTCACATTTGGATTTAGCAGCCCTTGTCCGTAGCATGGGTACAGAGCATTAGGCTTCTGCAAGATGAATGTTTTTCAGGGCAGGATGTTTCTTCTTGTGATTCACTTATAAATTATAATAAGTATTTTATCAGCTTCCAGAGTCCTGTTTATTTCTGTATCTGATTTTGCTAAATAAATGTTTTATTAAGAAATAGGTGTTTAGAAAAATGACCTTGTCCCTTTTTCAGTCTGCTGGGCTGGCTGTTTACCATCTACTGCCTGTGGTGTTGTGGGTCAACTAGGTTATGTAGCTGTTCATGGGTTAATCCAGTCTGGAGTTTTACAAATCCTTGCTGATTTTGTAGTCATAAAGATATTATCTAAGATAAGTCTTCCTGGGCTAGGAGAAAGGCGCATCAGACCTTAGGAATTCCAGAAGCAGAGCAGAGAGAACACAACTTAGATCTGAGACAGCTATGAGTTCCTTCAGTTTCGCTCCAACATTTTTCCGGGTCTGGATTGGTACTTTCTCTATGCTGTGGATCAGGCCTCATTCCTGCCCCAGTTGTAATGGCAGGCTGGAAAAAGGATCTGCTAAGGATTGTTCGCTACCTTGCGTTGTTAATGGCAATGAAGACGGGCTGTTTCATTGCTGGTTTTGACTTTCATGAGTAAATGACGTTGATTGTGATTTGGCCCCGGTAAATAGAGGTATGCATGAATAAGTCCTGAGGACAGAACTATAGCTAGATGTTTATTAGCATGGAAAAAAAATCTGACTAACTTGAGCTATTTGAAAAAATGTTTTGGAGTACTTCCTTGTAATAGTCACCCAAATCTATCTACCCAGATAGACTGTGTACCTCTACAGTCTTTATAACTTCAGCTTCTATGGCATATTTTCAATCCATCAGTCACACCAATATATCCAAAATAAAAATAAATACAAGTAATCTGGTGTATCACTTCCAGTATTTCAAAGATTCTCTTCTGTCTTGATCTTAGATATCTGATTTCACTAACCGTCTTTGAAAGACTATACCTTTTTGCTTCCGCTGGTGTTTCAAAAACATCCAAGTGACCCTGGAATCCTGCTGGGGAAAAATGGCATTTTCCCAGCAAGGTACAGTGTTCCTAGGGGACCCACGCAGGATACACGCTCTTTCATCTCTCTCTTAAGAAATTTAGACCTACAATTTATAGAGCTAGTTCAGGGTTTTGTTTTTCCTATTTTTTTCCCTTTTCTTCTGACAATATATTTCTTGTTTTGGGAGAACAGAACATCGTCTCAGTTCTTCCTGCTTCAACAGAGCAAGCCTGTCTTTTCAAGGACAGATCATTAATTCTTGGTGTATCCTGTTAAATTTTGCATGCCAATATTATCGAATCGTCCAACAGAGATGTTTTGGAATCCTTTTCTCATCTACCTCTTTAGCCCTCAGGAATCATTTTCTTCTGTATGATTCATTTGTTGGGTTGTGGGGTTTTGGTTTTCTGTTGTTATCGTGGTTTTGTTTTCCCCTACTGTGGTATGCATTTTCATCAGTCTTCTTTCTCTAGAGAATCGTAGTTCCCGCTCCTCCCTAGATTTAGCTACCTAGAAGATTTGATTCCCAGACCAGACTGCTCCTATACGCACTTAGTATTTCGTAGCTGTAAGTCATCTGAGCCATGACCTTGTGAGAGATTCCCCAGATATAGCAACCAAACAAAAGTATTCTTAATGTTGAAGGTACATGGCTCTTCAAACCAGATGGTTATGAGGAGAAGGAGTTAACCAGTTCAGTAGCTTGAACCACGTGGTCATGCCGTAGAGTGCCTGATGTCAACCTTTTTAGTAATTACCTGAAAACCTTTGGAGAGAAGCATGCACAATAGAATAGAGAAGAATGAAAGACTGAGATTGAAGCAGCTGTTCCTGAAAATTCCTGGACCATCTTCCTCTTACTCTGTTTCTCCTTTCATCTTTATGTGCAGAGTTGGGAGTGAGAACAGTTGTTTAAATGTTTCATATGTGCTTTTGTTCACAGTTCTGTTACCGAAACAACTTTAGATTCGTGCTTTTCAATGTTTGAATTTCCAGGGACTCTGAACACCTGTGGTTCACGCTGCCTTCAGCTTTGCAGTTGGAAGCACTGAACTTTAACCATCCGATTGTTTAGGCCTCCGATATTTTTCCCCATCCTCTTTATTCTTTCTTTATTTTACTAAAATTAGTAAATAGTAGTGGATATTTTTTTTTAGTTAATTTTATTTTAACATATTTGAGGGGTTTTATTATACTTGTTCAAAGTCAAATTCTCCTTTCTGCAAAGAGCAAATGAAACATGATAATGTTATTTAAATGATTTTATGTCATGTTCAGAGATGCTTAGATTTCAGCATAATCTCCTGCACAAAGGGGAATTTAATCTATCAAGACACAGAAGACAAAGTAGTTCAATTTTGCTTTGCTATGAGTAGTCTGAACATGTGCTCATGTATATTTGTTTCTGCAAGAGGCCAATGTTGGAAGCATTTGCTGATTTCTGATGCTAACTCAGCCTTGCCATGGATCTTAGAGAAATTGGTGCTTCTATAAAGTCCTAGTTCCTATAGATGTGGGTCTTTGAGACTCTCAGCTGTTGTTTAAAGGCGGGTGTTTGTATATCACCGTTATTATGTTGGAAGCAAATTTGGAAACATAAGCCCTGCTGTCCAGAGAATGGCAAACAAATATGCAAATATATTTTTAATCCAGTTTTGTAATTGGGGGGTGTGGTCCATGATTTCTGAATGTTTGAGTTACTATCCTTATTCTGTCTTATAAACAGAGCCTAAATAGTGAAGAGTCTTTATTGCTGAATTTCTACTGTATAGTTAGGTTTATAAAAGACTGCCAAGAGTCCAAAAAAAAAATCTTTGTTTACTGGTGTAACTTTCTATAATCAACCACTGACTGAGGTTATGAATAAGCGCTAATTGCAGTGGCACTAGAAATACTAGCAAGAATGAAGGAGAAAGCAGTGGTTCACCCAAACTTACTTTTCTCTCTGGTTCTATACACAGACCGAATTAGAAATTCTGCTGCATTCAAGGGTCTCTTCTTGGGTTCCATCACTGATGCCTTGTTCCAGTAATGTAAAATTGTTTATTCCTTCAGTCTGAAAGAAAAGATGCATTTATAGAACAACTTGAAGTTGTGGAACTACATTCTGAATTGGATGCCAAAACTAGATGGCTGATGTCTAAATTAGGGTTTATGTCACACACTGCCAGAATTTTACAGCCATTGCTCTTCTTTCGTCTATAGTTTTCTGGACCTTGATAGTTCATACTTAAATTTTCAAAATAATGATATTATAGCTTATATCTATACATAAAGCTATGATGGTTGCTTATCTAGTACGTAAATGAGTTAAAATTCTTAAGATGATGCTCTGAGGGTCTCAGAGACACAAAGAAATCCAGGTTCTCATTATTGTTTCTGTAGAATATGTGGCTGCACCAAAGAAAATGCCAGATTTTATTCTGGTCTGAGTAGCTGCAATTGGCTCTAGACCTGCGATTCGATGGGCAAAATTCACGTTAAGATTTTACGTGCTCTACATGTATTAATTGTTCTTTTTTGATTACACTGGTAAACTATTTACTCAGACATATTATGCTAATTTTTTGGGGGTTGGAGGGAACAACATTTATTAGGTGATGCAAGTTGTAAAATTTGCCTGTGTACTTGATGGATCTGAAAATCTGCCTTCCCTCTCTTGGGCATCATCAGTCTTGGGTCACTGGTGTCAGGGGAACTGCCAAGATGCCTTTTCCTGAGTTGTCCCCAGCATCTTTAAAATACATTTATACTTTTCTTTCATCCCCCCATTCTTGCTATTGTGTTTCTTGTCAGATATCTTTTCTCTTGACCGATTGCAGGTAGAGCTCCTACCCTTCTTTTTATGCAGACCTCTGGTTTTGTACATCTCGGTAAACTCTAATTTCTTAAATTTCCATCTCCTCTGTCCTTTGTCTTTTTTCCTTTAAATATGGTGCCTAGAAATATAGCTCAAGGGCTATTTCTCCTAGGCTGGTATAGCAAAACATCTGTGCTTCTGTTTTTATTGCGGATTCTCTCGGCAGCGCAAACAGCTAGGCACTTAAAGATAATGAAATGAAGGCTCTGAGTCTGCAGCTAATGACAAAGTTGCAGAATTTGCATTTTTTCTTGTGTCTGCTTTTTCCCAACATCCTAGATTTTTGTCTCAAGTCCCAGTTTGGATGACTTCTGGCTTCATGTGAAATATTCATTAGCCAGAGTCACAAAGGTTCTGTTAAATACAACAGAGCTCTTCTGAAACACAGTGGTTTGGTTTTTTTTTTTTTAATTTTATTTTTTTTCACCCCATTCCTGAAAGAATCCAAGCGGAACACTTTTTATCTTACAGAAAAGGAGGCTAAGCCTCCCGTTGCGTTTTCTGCAGGTAGGCGTCTTGCACTGGTGAGGCTCAGGTTGCGTGGTCAATGTTATACCTTGAGCCCAGGAGCCAGCCATCCTGATGTAAGCCACAGAGATGCTGCAGACACAGATGGAGGAGGCTGTTACAGCTGATCAGGACAACAGGATGAAAGATTCATATCAGGTTCTGGGTGTCGGTGTCTTCCCTTCACCCAGGCTGTAAATACCTTTCCCTTATTTGCCTTGCTTTGTTACTGATAGAGAGCAAATATAGCTGAGGGAAGGGGACGATGTGCTCCTTACACCCTGAACCATCATTAATTGTCAGTTACCAAACTGGCCCCACAACAGTTAGTTCTCAAACCAGAAATTCAGTTTGCTTGGTCTTATTTTAAACTAGACAATTATTCAGCATTAATAATGATGTGTATATTATTTAATTAGAAAGAGCATTAAATTTTCTTTTCTGCTTGAAACACATGTTGTATCTAACATGAAAGGCATGTTTGCCTGGAGCCTAACTGGTACCAATAGCAATAACATAGCTAATTAATGTCAGCTCATAAAACTAATAACTGTGTTCTAAGTGGTAACATCAGTTCATTTGGTGGCAAGTACAGTGTCTTTGCTTTTAGTCACTTGGCTTTGAGTCTTTCCTAAGTCAGAAATCCTGTCCAGAGTTTCTGCTTTATATTCTGTATCTGGTAGTCCCAGAAACCATATGTTCTCTTCAAACAAAGCCAAACCAGGACTAGGCAGCTATGATTCATCCTGTATCTTTTTTTTAATTATTTTTTTTTTTAATTCTGTTTACTGTTGCATTTCAGTATCATTTCCCTTTGAACATTTTTACAACTGTAAAACCCGTATCTCTCGGTTCTCAATAATCATTAGGGTAGATCTTTTTTATGACCAAGCTCGCAAAACCCCATCTTGCGATTTGCATGCCTATGTCAGCACTTACACAATGCAGGCATTCAGAGAGAAGGTCTGGAAAGTTTTTCAAGGCAGCTTATTTTGAAATTTCAGCATTTATGCAAGCGATTCCTGACCCTTGGGATGAACTCTGTTAAATTGAATAGAGTTCCTGTAAAGCTAAAAATACACTTTCCTTTGCTGTGGGGCAAATGAGGATCTTAATGCTTCAGGCTCCTGGCTGTACAGTCATCACCAAAAGCAAAATTCCAGCTGAGTTCAGTGACATTATCCCACCCGAAGCCTAAAACTACTATTCAGTTAGCTGCTGAATGTCACCAAATATGAAGATGGGAAGGAAAGTAGTCATGAACTTGTAGCAAGATAGGGAGAAAAGAGGAAAAAAGACTGAGCTCTTTAAAAACTCAAGAGTTGTAAGGACAGGAAAACTGAGGACTGTAAAGACATATAAGGCATTTGCATGTCTGCAGATTTGGAACGGTTTGGTCTTTGCAGATGTGCCAAGCTTTTGGCAACTGCAGTTCAAGTCAGTGGAATCACACCAAATGACTTGTTCACCTGAAAGACCTGATGTAAAGTGGCTGTGAGAACTGGAATTCCCTGCTAGGACAATAGTACATTAAGGAAAAAAAATCCAGAGGACATCATAAGGATGTTTAATCGAGTTAGAAAGGATCATCCCTGCTCCTTCTGTCAAATACTGATCGAGGAGAGTGTCGCCTTATCACAAGTCCTAACCACAAATATACCCACACAAAAAAATCTAACCTATAAAAGGGTAGGGGTGCTTTTAACCCCACTCATAGGCCCAGTAGAAGGGATACATTAGAGCTTCACTTAGCTCCGCTAATCAGCCAGTTTTATAGTTGCGGTGTGTTACTAATACCCACCCAGTCCATAGCGTATGTATTGTTTGCAGTGCTGCTCTTCTCACTCAAGCCTTAGGGGATTTTGAATCCCTGTTATTGTGTTGGTTTTGGGTTTTTTTCTCCCCCTGGAGCAGTAGCACAGCTGTGTGTCCCTGCTACAGTACTATTCAAGTGCTGGTATTTACATTAGCTGCTGTCAATGGCTGCACAAAAATCAAAGGTAACAGGTCCGCAAAATACCTTTAATTTATTAGCCACTCCCCACTTTCAGATTTCTTTAGCAAACTTGCATTGTACGCAAGCTGGAACACTGGTTTGCTCTACCTTCACGTGCAGCCTCTTGCTTTCACACCTTCTCGGTCCAGCACATGCGCTCCCAGGCTCTAAATTCCCACCAGGAAAGTCTTTCTCTGTGGAAGACAGTGATGATGTTTGCTTGCAAGGGTGTTTGGCTGGCTTGACTAATCAAACCAATTTGTTTACCATTAGATAAAAATAAAATGCATGGGAAGACAGTGTCTTCCGCTTAACTGGGTTTGTACCAAGACATTTCACCATCAGTCAACTCAACCTGAGTTAATTGTTATAGGTTTCAAAAATTAGCTTAAGTATATGGCATAAAACTGCTCTTCTGACAGCAATAGCTGTAACTTTATCTGTGAGGAGCAGAGGTGGATAGGCTGTTGGCGGTGGCATATGAGGAAACTGAGTTACAAAGCTTCCTGTCTGTCACAAAGCGGGGGCATAATGAAATCTGCATCACCTTTTCATTTCTGTGCTGGGTGTTGCACTCCTCTAGCGTGGTGTTCTCCATTTGGCAGGTTTGTCCATTTCTTAAGGAGTTTATTATTAGCTGCCTAACTACTGGGGAAGAAGCAGAACTGGGAGAAGCAAAGGGAAAGGAGCTGCTGAAATGTTCACAAATGAGTTACCGTTGCAAAAGTGAGCTGTTTGCCTGCCAGTCATTTTTCATTTTGTTCCTCAGAACTGAATGCCTTATTTTCATTTCTCTGAATATTTCAATAAAGTCGCCTTTTGCCACCAGCATTTATCATGTACATTTTCCTCCTTGCATCATGTTTAAATCTCTCTACCTTGATTTTGTTGTTTGGCATATATTTATTTATTTACTTGTTTACTTAAAGCCTTATGCCATTAAGCAGCCTGCCACCAAGCCAATAAATGGGGAAAGAAATAAATGTGTTAGAAGAAACTGTCTGCACTGCGATTTATGCAGAAGCAGCTGACTCTTTCAGGTTCTTAAGAGCTGCATCGTAGCTTTGAAAGTGACGGGCTTGAACAGTGAATTGAGTTTCCTTCATGGAGCTGACCTCCAGGAATCTCTTCCTTTTCAACTGCAAGAATAAAAACTTTTCCTAGTTTCAAAGTTTGTCTCTCTCTTTAGTTTTCTTTTCTTTTCCTAAATCGCTCTTGATAATGTTAGAAGGCTGGGACCTTAGACAAGTTGTTTTTATACCACTTTACCGTTTTACTTTTTCTTATGCTCTGGGTTTGACAGATTTGCACAGGAACTGGAACCATCCAAGCTCGCTCACTTGATGAATCACTATACCTTTTTGGATCTCAAGCTTCGTTCTGCTCTGTCCCTAATCATTCCTTTCAGAAATGAAGAATATGGCAGTAAAGATGCTTTAAAAACATGTTTCTTAAGTTTAATGTGTTTAAAAAATAAATAAAAAATTAAAGCGGTACTCAAGCTCAGCCTGAATGAGAAATGACCCAAAAATGCTTCATAACTCTTGAGTTGCGATTTTCACAAAACGAACTATAAGGAGAAGTAGGAAAATAAAATTGAGGGCTACTTCACTTCCACTTGCTTCTTTCATTCCATTCATAAGGAAAATAGCCCTCTACTTTATTCTATTTATCCAACTTTTGGGCTATTTGGAGCCAACATAAATAAATGAGAATCGCTGTAAGTAGAGCATCATTCAACCATTATGTAGTTATAAAATGAGCAGGAGCTAAGAACGTATTCAAAATGCAGGTGCAAAAATTCGAGAGCCGGAGTAGCATTTCTATTATCCAATCTTGCTCCCCAGCCTCCTGCAAGTGCTCTGAGCTGATTCTCAGTGGAACGATTTGACTGAAAACCAATTAGAAAAATCATATATGTGCCACACTCCTACACAGAGGTGCAAAACACTACAGACGCCAAGTAACCAGATATTGCTCTGTGATTAGACTTCCCCGCCCCAAGTCTCTTGATGTTATCTAAAAGGCAGTGTCCTGGGTTTACTGTCTTTAGACAGGAGTTTCTGCAGGGGACAGGCACTTTGCTAGCCCCTTCGTCTGAGTTATTTTAACAGCAGTGTTTGTGTAATGTTTTGTGTGTTGCTAGACAGGCAGCATCACCGAGCCTTGTTCTAAGATGCTGTGAATTTTCACAGTCATCCCTGAAGGAACAGGATACGGGGAGCGGGTGATGAGAGCTCTTACACAGTAGCGCAGGTCTTAGCAGCATGTAGCCCAGTTTGAGCTCTGGCCGGCACATGGAGCAAGACATTTATAAAACGGGGCGTGAAAGAAGACTTTAGTGTAGTCATGTTGAAGCTCAAGAGCTACTAGGCAGGAGCAGAAAAACTGAGGGTGTAGGATACGCTTAGATAGCTGCAGCTGGGCAGTGGCAATAAACTTGAGGCTAGTACTAACTACCCAAAATAGTAAAAAGCTACTAGGAGGTTGGGAGCCTTTCTTGGTGAGAGATCCTTAACGTGTGATCACTTAAAAACTGTCTTTGCAGCTTGTTCTTCTGCAGTGATGTAGATGGAGGGTAAGTAGATCCAGGCTTCGTCCTTGCTAAGTTGAGGAATTGCCAACTGCTGTTGCCATTTCTTCCAAAATTTCTCTTACCTATTTTTTTAAGTAGCTTGGTGCAACATTGAGTATGCTCAGAAAACAGCATTCCAGAGAGGACTTAGAGTGCCGGGATGCTTCATATCTGAATCCAAAATATCCTAGTGTGACTACCTTTGATAGTCACGCTAGCCTAGAAAGAGATGAAAGGGAACGCAACTTTCACTGTCAAGGGAAATACCTGTTTCAAACTGAGGTGCCTTCGGTGGCCGGGGAAGGCTAGCTAGCATTTTCTGAAATCTTTTCTTGAGCTTAGGTGTTTCAGTGCATCGTCAAGTGCCAGCTGAGTGAATACTGCCTTCAGTGGGAGTAACTTTCAGATGTACTTTTCAATGATCTATTTAGCCCGTATCTCTAGATATGTGAGTGATATCTCAAATAACATCAAAATCAGTAGCAGATGTTGTGATAGAGTCGCTGTTCAACTGCAACTGGTCTGAGATCACCAACACACAAGTCTTCCCCTGTCAATACCTGTATAAACATTAGATACTATTGTTTTTTTTCCTTTCCTATTTTTCCCCTTTGGGTAAACCAGAAGCCAAAAGCAAAAGATGTTTTGTATTCGGTGTGTATTCCACAGCCAATTGCTACAGTCATCGCGTTCCAAACGAGAGAATGTTTTTAATGGATTTATTGTATCTATTTTTCTTATCTAATATAACTGTCTGTCTCTAATGCTTTTGGTAAGCTTTCAAGGATTATATCAACTTTCACGGCTGCATTGTGGGATGCAAAGAGTATTCAAACTGGCTGTAAATGTACTGCTTGGAGGTCGGGAGAAATCTGTTGTGGCACTGTGGAGCTCCCTTTAAGTTGATTTACTGAGCTGAGATGTCACGGGTGGGATGCTCCCTGAAAGCTAGCTGAAGTTTCTCTGCATTGCATTGTAGTTTGTGGGTGCATACCTGAGCATGGGAAGTAATTTCTGCACGATTTGTTTAGCTTGCCTTTTTTTTATGATTCATTCTTTATTTTTAACACCGGCATCATAGAAAAAAGGGCTGGTCTCGCAGTAAAACAGTGCACGTCAGAAACTAAATTTGCTATGGGCTTGCTGTATGATAATTAATATGTCATCTTACCATTTGCATTTGTTTACAACATAAGCCTATACACAATGTAAAAATGAAAAAATAAAAAAAGGAGGGATATTTCTGTGCCTGAAGGATACATTTTGAATGAGTGTGGGACATTGAACTACTGTGTGGATGAAATCTATGAATGTATAAGTGACTAATGTATATTCATGCTGTCAGTAGCAATTGAAAGACTCCTACTCTCCTGACCACAAGAAATTGCATTCTGGTTTTTGTTCTACTCCGGTCATTGTGGCTTTTCCACTCTACCCACAGGGAAAATGGCCTTAAGACCCACTGAAACAGAAAGGATTGCTGGAGAGGAAAGTGTTCAGAAGGATGCCTCTCTTTGTCTTCCCCCCCGCCCCCCCCAAGTTGGCTCAATATATTCTCTACCATAAAGTCTGTGATAGCATAAGCTCTATAGCAGCAAGGACACCTGTGACCCTGGTTTCATACCTAAAGGTGCCAGGCCTGTTGCAATTACCTCTGACCATCATTTTAATTGCACTCCCACTGGTGGGAGCTCGCCTCCATTTTTGATCAGATTTGTCGTAGTGCTAGTAAGAATTACATAAGGTATAATAAACAAAGCAAGCTTGTCCACCTCTTTCTCTTTGCGTGTTCAGGAGCCCAAAGGTAGACTCTAAAAGCCCACTGAAACCAATGGTTTGACCATGAGCAATTTTGGTGAAATTGGTTAAATTTGTGTATTGGCAGTGGCTTTTAGTTAAAAATTCTTCCTTCATCTTATATTCCTACTTTTGGAAACGATAGCAAAGGACCTGTAGCATCTAGGAAAGCAGTTGCATTGGGAGAAAAAGAGAGAAAAGATGAGATGGGAGAGTAGTAGCATTTTTGGACAATGAAGACCGTGTTGTCTTCACTCGAGCTAATGCATTCGCGGTGGCAGTCATAACATGTGGGATGAGAGTGAAATAACCTCTAATTCAAGCAATTTGCAGGCAAAACTCCTTATGAGTGAAGATGGAGAGTAAAGAAGAATTAAGCAGCTGTGCGGCTGGCGGGTTAGATGGGAACAGTGGAATGGTGATGAAAAGTATCAGCACTGCAACAGGGTTAAAAAATGTCTCTGTCTCAAAGTACTAAAGTCTCCACAGGAGCCCTGAACGGTGTCAGGATTGAAGTGGGCTCAAAGGCTGAGGCAAAGAAAGATGTTCATCTGAAGTGTCATACCACCTTTGCCTGCAAAAGAGGGTGGCAGACGCTTGAGAGAGTCTTAACCTAGGAGAAATAATTGATGAGGATAAAGACTGCAGCAAAAACAAAAGGTTCAAGTCTGAACTTCGTTTTGTATAGTACCATTGACATCAGTCAGGTTGTTGTAGGTGGAGATAATAAAGCTTTGGTTTAGGTTAGATTAAAACTATGAAGTTCACAGGCACATTTGAAGATTTATAGGGTCGCACCAAGCATCAGATTTTAACTTGAACTTCCTCTTGACATCTGCTTCAGCAACAATAGTCATGTTGGTTGGCTCGCAGCAGGTTTTTGTGCTGGTCTTTTTTTCCTCTGCAAGTTTTTCTGGTCTTAACTTCTAGGTGAAGTCTGTGTTCAGACACAATTGGGTTTGGATGGCTGGTTCAGATCAGTTTTCGTGCTTTCTAAACATCTTTGTCCTTCTTGAATCATAACTGCAGATCAGGCTTTTTCTCAGACTCTTCCAAAAAGACACAACTCTGCAATAGTGCTGTATCTCTGAGGATGAGGATCCTGGAGGAATGCGTGCGCAGTGGGGACAGTGTGGTATCCAAATACCACTGGATCAAAGCACCAAGACAGGGAGTCTGACACCTGCCGTTCTGCAGCACCACACTTTTCTTCCTTCATCTCCGAATTCTTTATAGTTTCTTCAAGAAACATCAAGTGAGGCTTGTCAAGCACTTTGTACTGATGATATGCTGCAATATTTCTTTTTCTCTTTGGCACTTTTAAACCAGTAGCACTTAATCTCTGACAGTGATTGGTTTTGTTTGTTTTTCAGTTCAGCATACCCCTTCTACTTGGGAAATTTTGTGGCATTTTGTTTGGAAAATAAAGTGGTTGTTTCTCATAACACTGTTTTATGTTTGATTCCTAAATGCTTCATATGTGCATTTTACAAGAAGAGTTAAATAGAGTGCTGTAATTGACTTGGGGGGGCTGGGGAGGGAAGTAGAGATAGCAGAAAACAAGAACGTGCTTTTCAAGTACAATCAGTTCTGCACTTGTTTTCAATGTCTTTCGCTGGTTAAAAGCTATCATGTCCTTTCACATAGAAGATGCTAGACGTGATGAGTGTGGCAATTTGTTTCTCTAACCACTGGCTTTGCCTGTTCGACAACAAATAGCCTTGAGTGAAATCCTGGTGTCTGACACGCTACCTTGGTGCATGTGGCTTTCAGTTATGAGAAGCAAAAGTGCAGGCAGAGCCCAGGTTTATTGAGAATTAGGTTCTGCGCTTTTAATGTGTTTATTGAATCATCTGCTAATTGAAGAAGAGAGGAAAAGTTATTGTGATTAATAGCATAAAGGTCATGTTTACTACTACTGCCGTTCTATTTATTCCACATTCATCTTTGATTTCGTTCTGTGGACTGGATTACTTTAATCCAATATTTTTACGATACTGCCAGGGGATGGTAGGAAACATTCTGTTAGATGCACCGGAAAGATAGAGCGGTGATTAAGTATGTTGTAGGCATCTCATGTGACTTAAAGAGAAAAAAGATCATTCCTGGGTTTATCATCTCATGTATCTGTTCCCCCCATGTCTGGAGAGGAGCCTCACGATTTTAGGAGGCATGAGGACTTTTGTGACAAAAGATAAAAATGAAAAATGAGAACATCTCTTTGTTTATTGCGTAAGAGAATATAATGTCTGGAGGTTAGGCAGGAACGTAATTTTCTGTAAGCTCTTTTCAAAGAGAGGCAGTAAGAGAGCACGTGCACGTAACTGTCTTGAAGGATCAGCTGGCAGTTCTATAAACATTTTTCCATGGCAAAATTATAGCTAATTTTGGTGAATGATTGTATTTATAGACACTGAGATTTTACCACTCTTCAACTTTTGTTAGTCTTCTGTAATAAGGCAAAACATGCTGAATATGGGCATATGTCCTACCTCACTATACACCTGAATTCATTTTGGGCTTTTAAAAATTTTCACATTGAAAATCAGATAGCTTTCCACTTTCGCATCATGAAAGGAAATTGCTGAGCAATGTGGGGATTATTTTGTGCGGTACATTACCAACAGCTCACTTTAGCACCCACTGGCTTTCAGCAACACCGTCCAGGACATTTAAGAGATTATTATTATTTGGCAGCATTGATACTATTATGTTCTCTGATATTGCAGCTAAGTGGAAGAAAGGTTAATAAAATTATTTTCCCATTGGAAAATGCTGTTCCATCAAACTGGTCTTAATGTATTAGGTTTGTTTATTTTCTCTCTGAAGACTTTAAAATTTGCGAGTCGCATGCTGCTTTAAACAACAGAGCTCTAAAATCCAAACTCCTTTACCAAACAGAATTTCTATTCCCTGTACATCCCAGCTTCAATTATGGGCAAGGACTTTTGATTTCCTGCAGGCTCAAGGCAGGCGGCTAAAGATCATCAGCTGCACTAATGTCCACTGCTGGTTAATCCATTATTAGTATTATTATTTGAATCACAGCAGTGCTTAAATGCCTTAATCAAGAATGTGATCCATGTGTGCCTATGCGCGCATGTATAGGTAATAGGAAATAGTTTTGATCAAACACCTGACTGAGCAAGTGAGGTAGGCACTGCTGAGGACCGTGGTGTGTGACATCAGTAAAAGGGATGTGATGAAATCCCTGGTGCTGCTCTGAAAGAAATCTCATTGAGAACAAGTTGGGTTTGGGGTTTTTTTTGTTTGTTTTCACATTGACCTTACAATGCTCCTGTAAAATTTCCCCCTTTTTTACACTGTCCTCTGTTATTGTTCTCTGTTCACCCGATTCTCGTGGTGCCCCCAGTGGTTAAGGGAACCGGGACTGACTGAAGAGACCTCAAAGCAGAGCTATTGAATTTCTTTTTATTGCTAATCATTTCAGCTCCTGGCAGATGGCCTAATTGCCAGAACAAGAGGAAGCTCATGAGAATCGTGGCCGTGGAAGTGGCCCAGTGACTTTCAGTAAGATACATGGCTTATAAGAGCTCACAGTACATTGGGACAGTAAACATTATTGCTGCTTGAATGTTCTCGGAAGACTTTGAATAATGGATTTATTAAATGTAATTTACAGCCAGCTATAACTTAAAGAAAAGAAACAAAATATGTTTAGCAATTTCCTTTCGTGCTTTCTTCAGGGCAGCCGGGAGAGTAGCCAGTGTATCTGAACCAGAAGCTTTTTTAACTGATGCTTTCACTTCTCTCTTCAGGTACATAATTTTCATTAATGTTAATGAGCTACCTGCAGATGTGAGATACACGAGCATATATTCCAAAAAAAAGGGAGTTGTGCATATTGACTCCAATTGGCTTGTTTTGTGAATATTATATTAAGTATCTTCTGTCAGGGGGCTGGAAATGTTTTCTGCAGCAAGCCAAGGAATTGCAATATTTCTGGGGTTTACTTATTTTTTTTAAATTAAAAAAATCCTCCTAACTCATTTCAATACTTGTTTTCCTTTCTGTTGTTTGAAGTGCATCTGCAGCTTCAAGTAATGATCCAAAAATGAGTGGAGGATGCTCTGCTAGATACATAGGAATGTAAATTACAGAAGCAAAATTAGAAAGAAAGAAAATTAAAAGCTTGTCTTGATCTTTCCTCGAGGTCAGCAGTGGGGCAGAAAGATTACTGTTTGATTGCTTGGCTTGCCTACTTGCCAAGCCCAATATTAAAATCATAGGATGAACAGGCATATATTTAAAAACTTGTTAGGTGGCAAACACATGGAATTGGAGTGGACTGCTTGTACTGCCTTTAGCCACCCCCTGCTCTACCCTTTCTGCTGTTGTTTCTATTGCTTTGTTCTTGCCATCCTTTGAAAAAGTCGGCAATCCCCTGTAACTACAGTGCTGATGAACAAGGAAAGAACAGTTTCTCCTCTGCTCAGTTTTTATATTGTATCAGACACTGGCTTCGGTTGTGCTGAGGCTCTCCCTGGCGTAGCAGCCCCTCAGGGTGTCTGTCCCCATAGCCGTAACTCGGTAAGTGGATCCCTGCAGCTCTTACTGAACAACGACATTATCGATACGGCATGTTATACGGTTGCAGGGTAGCGCTGCCGTGATAGCAGTTCCAACTAGGTTTTTAATAAGGCCAGTGAGCACAATAGAAGGATAAGAGTTACCAGTATGTGTTTTTTATTTGGTTGCCTCAATGTTACGTATAGAGTTTACCGTTCTCTTCCTTTTTCCAGAATATAAATGAGGATCTCATTAAATTTAAAGCTCAGCTGTGCTGGAAAATATTACTGAAGTCAGAATCTTCACTAATATCTTTACATATGAGAAAACATTGATACTGCCTTTGCCTGCTTTCCTCATAGCTGCCCCAATTTAATGAAAGCGTTTTATGTCTAGGAGACCTGGTTATTGTGCAAAGTGCTGTCTTCTGTGAAGTTGGGGTTTTTCTTTTTAGCCTGGCACGGTTGCTGTGTGCACGCAGGCGCCTATTTGCTATCGCCTGGGCACAGGTCGTAGTGAAACAAAGAGCTATTTCACTCCAAATTCCTGTCCTGACCCAGAGTATTCCCATGGTGCCTAACATCAGTGTAGTGGGATGTAAAAATTATGTTCCTAGTTTACAGGCAGAGCAGCTAATTTGCATAGGCAGTTCATAGAGCTGCCCTAGATTTAGACCTTCTCCTTGATTTGAATGACTGGGGACCAAATACAGGCTGAGGAAGTTAACTAACGAGACTCCTCACTGCTTCAGGCTTCCCTCTTACGAGCAAGGACTATTGCAAAAAGAATAAGTTCCTGGACATGCATTTACTGTGTGGAAATTTGTAATAGGCTGGATCTCAGAGCACTGGAGCGTGTTTTGAACCTAGAAAGACAAATAGTGCCTATGTGGAGGTGATGCAATGCAGATGCTTCTTCCCCTGTGCCCGTTTACCTAAGTTCATGCTGGGGTAGGGTGGAGAAGAGCAGCTTTTTCCCTTCCCTTTCACATTCTCAAAATAGTGTCACTTGTGCTGACATGTCTGGTGCAGCGTTTTCTGAGCTCCCCATTAAAGGCTGTAGCTCCACGGCTGCTTGATAAAGTTGTGAAGAGTAGCAACAGCACTGAAATCTGTCTGCTGATTCAGGGAAGACATTTAATTCATAAAAAAGAATTGTACACATTTCCATTTGCTTATTGGAAATGGTGAGTCATATTCTGCAGTAATTAGTGGTGTGAATTCAGTCACCTATTAGTGCAAACTTTTCTTTCTTCACAGCTAGTTCTCTTTTTTCCTCGAGCATCGCATGTGCTTTATTGCATTTCAGCACGTGAACTATGACACTTGCATCGTTACATTATGGGATTCTACAAAAAAGTAAAGTTGACCCTTTTCAACTCCTTGGGTGCCTTGAACTTTTAAGTTGTGTTTTTCATAGCTGGAAACATAACTTTAAATAAATGAAGTTGCGATTTTTCCCTTAGCATGACTCTAATACTTAAATTCTTAAAATAAAAGATCAGATATTATGAGATTCACAGTAGGATGACAGGAGTCAGAAACTTAACCTAACAAGTTGTTGTTTGGTTTGGAAGCTGCTCTTGTTATTTTTAGGGTATAACTTATACATCCCTACTAAGACATGATTTAGAGGGCGGCTCCATTATTGTTGCCCTATTTGAAAATGCCCCAGTTTCCCTAACCTGTTGTGTACAATTATGGAACACAATGTGGTTTCGAAAGATAGATTCCTTTCTCCTTAAGGAAAGAACATCTGCATGGAAAACAATTTTGCTCGAGTGGTAACATTAACACTTTTGACTGGAGGAAGAAGACAATCTCTGCAGCTATGTTAAAGTAATCACTCTTAAAATAATCTAGCCTTATGAAACAAGCAGTTCCCTGTTATTATAAGATTTATATACTGGTTTAAATTAAAGCAAGCTGCCCAGGCATGTTGCTAATCCCATTCAAGTGGCTTATGCCAGACATAAAAATGGCTTTGCCATTGTTAGTTGCTGAAGTGAAATGGAGCACTTCTGTTATACCAGGCGAATAATAGCTTATCATTCAGAAAATAATTGTTCTCAGGAATTGGCTACCAGTAGGTAAAAACAGGTAAAATTCCTAACAGTCAGATGCAGCTAATGAATACAATTGAATATTTTGTATTGCTGTGGTTCTCCTTAATACAATTCCCCAGGGAGNTTTTTTTTTTTAACCTGGAAAAATTAGCCTTTGCTCCAGTTTTGGGTGATGATTTTCTGAGAGCACTGCGAAGGCATCTCACAGCCCCTGGCAAGACTGCAATTCTCCATTATCACCTTAGATAACAGAAGAGAAGGTACTTTTGATTCATTGTCACATTCGGATAAGGAAGGAAGGAAGGAAGGAATCCTCCCCAGCAAGTGTGAATAGAGTTCTGTAAACACAAGGGATTAAGCACAAAGGAAAAACACAACCCTTAAGAAAGGAGCTTTTAGTTGGAAGAACATTTTCACCTTTACAGACATTTTTGGTGTCTTTGCATTGCACAGCAGAGCTGTGCATGAATAGTCATGGGCAGTATGGCTTTCTTCCCTGTAGATTTTTCACTTGGAGAAGTTCCTGCAGGAACAGCTTCCTTGCTCTGTCAGCTTTACTGGTGTTTTCTCCTTTTTCTGTGTAATAATGCACAGGGAAAACAGACTTCTGGCTGCGTTATTACTGGCTTGTACAGTATCAACCATGCAAACCCATTCAGCCTTGTGTTACGCTTTTCCCCTTGCATGAAAATTGGTGAACTCTTATTGAGCATTAACCATTCTGTTAATTAGCCACTGATCTTGAGCGGCAACAATATATTTAGTTGAAATTAGTAGAAAAGATCCAAGCGCTCTACCTAGTCCTTCAACATACCATCAATGTATTTCTAAGTATTTGTTTTGGACTTGATTGTACTGAGATATTAGTGTAAATGAGATCAGAATTGAACACGCTGGCCCTAGATACCTTCATAATAACCACAGTACTCTGAATTACCCTGTCCCATGCCCTCCATCATCCTCTGCTTTGTTGCGGTTGCTGTCTCTGTCGCTTCTTCCAGTAGTCTTCTACAACGAAATAAATCACTTGTACATTTTTCACGCGAATTCTAGGAATTATTCAGAGGCAAATGCCCATAGTCTGTTCTCATGCACTTGCCAACAGTCTGAAATCTGCTCGAAACAGTCACCGGGAAGCCATAGTTCATTTTGCTGTCACCTAATTGCGTGCACCTGCTGGTGACAGCAGTAAAATGTGATGTCTCTGACATGATGGCAGCAGATGGGGTGCTCAGAAGAGCTGCTTCCATTTTTCTTCCTAATGAGCATAGTCTTCTCTCTCTTTTTGCCTTTTCGCTGTCTTGGAAAGATACAGAGATATGCTGGGGAAGATGATGGCTGCGGCAGTGGAGCTTAATGCGACACTGCTGCTTTTTTCATACTTTTCCTAATAACATGTCAATCAAATATTCATGTATGAAACTTTCTTTTTAATGGAATTAGTGAAAGAAAAGACTTCTACAAACGAAAGGCCTCACAGGAACTCAGTAACAGCGGCAGTATGGTTGGCACGTGTAAAGTGACAAAAGAGGCAAGATTTATAGGGACAGCCAATTTATCTTCTCCTCATTGTTTTTGGTGTTCATACCTAAACAGGGGCTTGTCAGTATGAAAGTTTGTCGTCGTTCCCCCCCCTTTTTTTTTGGGTTGGTCTAACGGGAAGAGATTTTCTCTCCCTACAAGCCTTGGCTCTCCGCAGCCTGACACTCACTGGCTCTTGTACCACTGTTTTAAAAACTGTACCCTGGTGAACAGTAATGCATAAGGATTTGCACTTTCTAATGAGATAAAACCAGCATCGCCAGCTTGATACATTCCAACTGCAAATGTGCTTAATCAGAAGTGGGGGGGTGGTGGGAAGGCAGTCATAAATTTTCTGACAGACTGTTTTCGGGGGTTTAAAATGCTGATACATCAGAAACTAATATACCTTGGAAATAAGTCCCTTTCAAGAAGAAGTAGTTCTGAAAGAAACAATTTTTTTTCAGGAAATGCATTTAACCAAGGCCAGACCTGACAACTGAAAAACTAAACGTTATTTGGAACAGCATAGTGATGCAATACTATTTAAACTTGTGTTACAAAATCACTAGCGCCTTAGCGGTACTATGGCTCGCCCAGTCCTAGACACAGACCAGGACTTCATGCTGCGTAACTGCTCTGCAGCGGAGCAGGAAATCTGGGGTGGCATCCTGGTTCCAGAGTGGGCTTTTAGGAAAGTCAGCCCAAGGCATCCTTCCATGGTTTTGCTCTTCACATTCCTGTGGAGCTGTGACCTGAACACTGGGCTGTATTTATAAGGTTAGGAGGACTTGAGGAGTAAACTGAGAATTCATAAAGGCATCCCCTGGCATACTGCAGCTGTGGAAGTGCAGTGGTCTTAATGGAGGTATTTGAGCTCATGTGAATAGATGATGCTGCAGACTTCATTCTGCTGCATAATGCTTTAATCAGTTGTTTGCTGGTGTAAAAGCAGAAACCTTTCATTTTTGCTGAATTTGATTCTGTCTTACTGTTTTTCAAATAAGTATAACAGAAACATTCAGCTGGTGATTCCCATTGCCGAGCTGTGTTTTGCTTGGGACTTTCAAAAGCACTTAAATAACTTAGGAGCCCGGCTTCCATTAATAGTCATTTAAGCACTTTGGAAATGTCTTCTCAACATTCAGTCCATAACTCTCCCAGAGGAATGACTCAGGTAATGTTGGCTATATAAAGCTTTTTCAATCTGAGCTTAGAACTGTTTAATAAGTGGGGGGTTTATTTAAAGCATTCAGCGGACTTTGCTGCTACATGCTGATCGACGCAGTCGGGGGTGCTGATAAATACATTGTGCAAATGAGCAAATACGGGCCTCATCAAAGCCTACCAAAGGCCATCAAAAATCTCCCACTGTGAGGAGCGTTGGCTCAGACCCATAACAAATAAATACAGGAAAAAAGCAAAGAGATTGCACCACTGAATGCCCTTTATTCTTGCAGATGAACAATGGCGTTCTTTTAGTGTTAATTATTTTGTTTCCCAACTCTCTGTCCTTCTCATATGCACATACCTGCCTCCCCTCTAGCCGACTGCCTCCTCTCCCCAGTACAAAGTGGTCCTACTGTCCCAGCAAATTGCAGGGCTCCTCTTTGAGGAGGAGGACGTTATACCCTGTCTTGCTGAAGGTGGGTCAGTCCAGGTGGTAGAACTGGCTGTTGAAATCACAGCTGGATCCCAAATAAAAACTTAACCTCAAGCCCTGCTCCTTGTACCTGCAGACCCTTCTCTTGGGAGCTGTGCCGCGCAGACTTGGCTCGGCTCTTCATTTATCATCCCCTCCCCATGCAAGCTCAGACCCAAATTTCCCTGTCCACTCCATGGCAGGGGAATGCTCTGCCAGTCCCACGCCATCTCCTCTTTCCATCCCTTGCATCTTGGTCTAATCTCATCCTTGATATTTCCTTGGCAGCGCATTTTTGATAGTACCTTGATAATATGTGTAAAAATTGCTGGCAGGGCTGGAGCACTTGGTTTCTTTAAATTTTCCAGCTCAGTCGAGTTTTACTGAAGTGCAGTGCTGCAATTTAGGCATCAGTCGAGGTGCATCTTCAAGATATATCGGTTTTGTTTTCTCTTTAATCACGCTCTAAATCTAAATAAATAAATATGTAGCAGTAAATGCTCTGTGGTATATTTGGTAAGATTAACAGTCTTCTAGTAGCATAACAGCTCATGATAGTCTTTGCTATTTATGTTCCTGCTGAGAGGAGAGGAAAAGCAGATAGTTCGGTGAGCAAATTATAAAGTATGTGGGTTAATGAAGTGCCTGTCATAGAGCTGATTGGCGCTTCTTCACATCCTCTCTTTTTTGCTAACAAAGCTCTTGATATTCCAAAGCTTTGAAAATTGAACCTTCCTCTTTATTTTTTGGTGCACACCCATATTCTGAACTAGAAAGAATTCAGTGAAGTGTTTATTTTTATCAATACAAGCACATACTGTGAATAAGTTAAAGTATGGCAGTAATATAACTGTTTCTTGAGGCATGTAAATCCTCAAAAGTTTTCTTTTGGATCCCATTTCTACTAACAAGGTATTTTTGAGCTTGTATTACTGCAGATTTTCATGATACTTTTCTCTCACAACCTCTATGCCTTCTTGATAGAGACAATTTTACCTTTTTTTTTAAATACAAACAAGAGGAAAGGGATCAAATGCATCTTTCTGCATCTTTGTGTTTGCTGTTTTATGTAGCTCCCTAACGTAGTTGTTCAAGAGATTATTAAGGTGGTTCTTATATAAAACAATGAGCTTTTGATTTCATTTTTTCCCTTGCACAGTAGGGGTTTTTGTACCCGGAGTTGTGACCTATACTTATAGCTGAGGAATAAAAAAAAAAAACAAACCTAATTCGTACCTATGAACCCTGCCTTCCCATACTTACAAATAGACATTATTGACTTGCAAAGAAGACAGGGATAGAAAGCATGAGACTGAATTAGTACCGCGGGCATTTACTGCCCCACATTTACCAGTACCAGTAAGACAGGCAGCGCTCTGCTAAAATCTAATCAGGAAATGTGATTGCAGATGCAGTTTCTTCTGTGTATTTTCCCTTCCATCTAAACATGCTCCTACCCCAACTCTAAAAATAACGTCTCAAAGAGGAGATGGCAGAAATGTTTTTTCAGATATAATATGAACATGATTAATCAATATATACACTGTGCCTTGACTTAAATTTCCTTTGGAAAAGACTTAGGATTTTGCTGCATAAAAGGAAAAAGTGCAGAGGCACACAAAAAATCATCTTTTCTCCAAGTGTCCTGACTTGCACTTTGCAGACCAAGGCGTGTGTTTGAAAGATCTTCATGTTCTTGCCAATCTCTGTGGGTTTTGTTACTTTATTTTTGGGAGCAGCACCACGTCCTCGCATCTTCCCTGGCATCGTAGATGCTATCCCTATTGTGCAAGAGATGAACCAAGGTAAAGAGATACTGAAATGATTCTGGTAACCTACGGCACTAAAAAATATTAAGCTGAGAGTCTCCTAACCCTGAGACTCTTTTTCTTTTTTCTGTATCCTCTGCTACAGTGAGACAAGTGTTGGCAGGTGCAGGCAAGTATTTCTTATACATCCTACCTGTATTTTCCAGGAGGGTTTGAGGTTCAGTTTCATTTAATAATAAATACCGGCAGTTTGCTGGTCTACAGAAGCTGCAATGGGATGCTGGCAAGAATATAGCTGAAGCCTGAGAAAGCTGGGTTGATTGGTTTTTTTTTGAAGTACACAATGTCATTATGTACTTTTCTTTGTAATATGAAGCACAGGTAAAAGCAGCGACCCAGCGTTACGCGGAAAGTCACAGCAGTGCACTTTCCTCTGTTAGACCTGTTTACCGCTGTTGCACCACTTTGCTGCTGGTGACAAACCTGGAGAAACTCTCCAGAGTATGACTCTAGAAGGTGGAGAGTGTGCTACGGTTGTTTCCAAGAATTACAATATTAAATTAAGTATGGGATTTGGACCATCCCACCCTTAAAGTGGCACGAGCAGCAGCTGAAAATGGAGCAATATGCAGCCTCTCCAGGCATCGAGGAGAGCAGTACAAAGCTCAGGGAATCTTTGGAGCTTCCCATCTCTATTCTCTTTTAGATGCTTTGCTCTAACGTGAAGGTCTGGAAGGAAATTGTCTAATTTTTGAATTGCAGTGAATGGGTTTTATGCTTTTAGCTGCTGCGTCACTCTATCCAGACTTGACTTACTCTTATGTATTGAGAGTGTGAATTATCAGGCACTGGTCAAACGCACAGTCCTTTTATATTTTGCTGCATTTGGTTGGAAACTGATAATATAATTTCAGTAGCTCATTTTGTTACATGGGCAGCAAAAGAAATATTTACCCAAGTTTTCTCCCCTCATAATTTTAGAAACCATGATCGTTTTGCACTCCTGGGACCTCCCCAACCCTTGTTATCTCAACAGCATGTTTAAGGTGAGAGACTGAGTACTAGCCACAGTATAGCCAGCCAGAAATGTGAATGTATTATGAGCAGATGTAATTGAACTATTCTGGCTCATATGCGTAAGAGCAGTAGTAAAGTTGGGTTGCAGTGTTCTACGTGCCACCAGCTGCTGGCAGCTTAGCGTTTGAGTACTGTAGTCGCTGTTGAAAGTTTATTACCCCATCTTTATCGCTTTTGTTTGCAGGAGAGAGTGGCCCAACCTGTGCTGCAGACACACCTTCAACCTGAAAAGGTTGCTGTCCTCCCAGAGGCACTGGCAGAGGCCGACTGATGGGTTGTCCCACCTGATGGTGAATAGAGGACCCAAGCTCCAATGGGAATGAGCTCTTTTTTCCGCTGTTAGGAGGAGGGAAAATAAATAAGATGATCTTTAGAGAAGGGAGGGGCAACACATAGCTCAGGCTTGCATCGTCCTTTCTTCTATCAGAGCTGAATACGATCGGTGTCTTGCAGCCGTAACTCGTCTCGGAAGGTCACGAAAAACTGACTTGCAACCAGCTTGCACTGCGGCTGCGCCATGTTTCTGTGGCTGAGCACACATGGGGCAAAGCTCTGTGCCTGGCTGTGCCAGTTTGTTGCAGCTGTATAGCAGAACCTAAATTTTCAGGGAATGGGCTCTGAACCATTAAAACAACAGGATGCTTTATAAGGATTGGGCTGGGGCATGGGAAGAGAGGGCAGCTCTGAACCTCTGTTTCTAGTGCAGCAGAACTCAAGGAGAAAGCACTATGGATGCACACTGTTTCTCATTGCACCTTATTTAGGAAGGGGGAACAAAACCCTTGTCTGATAGCTAATTAATACAGGACAGAGTGTTTCACCTGCCGTCAGCCTCAGAGATTCAGAACAGGTTGGTCAGGTCGAGCTCTTCCCGGTGTACGAGCAGCTCGCTAACCCCCAGCTCCTAGGGATCGCTTGGATGTATCGCAGCTTGCACAGCTGGGCCCGTTACAACTTCTGTAATAAAGCCAGGACAGAGAGACTCACGCACTCTCTCCTGTCCTAGCCCTGGCTTTTGAAATGGCGTTGCTCACAGGGAATGGAGACGCAGTGATTGCAGCGAGCAGGGATCACGTCCCCTTAGCCCTGAGCGGTGGTCGGGGGGAGGAAAGAGGTACTGATCATCTGCCACCATGGGATAGATGAGCTAACTTAGAAAAGTAAAATAAATCCACATGGTTGGTTGTTAGGAGTCTGTTTCCCAGCAATAAAAAGAAATATCCAGCCCATTTCTTCTTGCTGTAATTTTGTTTCCAGCAAAATCTGAAAACCTCAGTTTTGATTATTGCTATTGGGAAACATATGTGTTGTGTTTTATTTGATCCAAGACCAGATGGAGTAGTCTGAAACTGACCACATTAAACTTCCGAGCGGCTTAACCAGAGAAGTTGCAATCTTGGCTTTTCCCACAATGGCTATACTAGCAAATGCTACTTGCACATTTTTGTCACATATCAATAGAAATTTACAGCTGAAGAAAGGTTTGGTTTTGTTTTGTTTTTTTTTTTTTTAAAAATCAATAGTTTTTCATGACTGCCTGAAGCTTTATGATTTGGCTCACTGGGTTGGTTAGAACTGTTCGCTGAAGCTATTCTGGTGGTAGCAAGAAGGTATAAAATATTTTTTTGCAGCCAATATCCACATTGAATTGTTCTTCTACATCTATATAATATAAAATGATTTTGGAAACCTGTAAAATCATTCAGTACATGCTTCTACATTATTTTCTCCATGTTTGCATTTGTTATTTTGCACTTATTTGCCTTTTAAAGCTAAGGAAATTATTACCAACAATAATACCCCTAGAAAGATTGCCCAAGCTGTGGGGCACAGAAGCAGTTGTTACGCGTAGTGCTTTTTATGTCCACGTATTTTACCGTACTCTCTTTGGAAAATATGTTGGGAGGTGCTTTGGGGGTGGGACATGGTATGTGGATTACAAAACATATAAGAAAGAATCAGGGCAAGTAGAGAGCAAGCCTTAATTTCACAATCTAATGCCACTGATTCATAGGAAAACTCTTTAGGACCAGGCTGTGTGGAAGGTGTTATAACACTGTAGTGCGTTGATATTTTAATCATTGATGTGTTTTCAAAGATCCCTGAAGTCACCGTCATGTTCTGCTGACCTGACCCTTCATGTTATAGTTCCCTTTTATATGGCTTTTTCTCCAGGAACAAGGGAGACGTGGAGTGGGGTCACTCTTTTGTCAGGCTGTGCCATGGGATGTGGAACTGAGGAAACCTGAAAACTTCAACTTGGCTAGGAAACCTGGGGGAAAAAAGCAGGATACGGTATAGAAACAGCATTTAAGATCTACTTCTGCTTCTGGAATGGTTGTGGAGGCTGGTAGTGGGAATCGCCAAGTGGGACTGCCTGGACTTGCTGGGGTGGAAAGTACTCCAGCCTGCAATGACATGGTGTGGGATAAGAGTATAGTGTTCCCTAAACCAGGTCTAAATCCCTCTGAGATAAGAGCTGCCTAATGGTTTTTGGGGTTTTGTTGTTGTAATGGCTTTTTTAGGCTGTAAGCATGATGTTAAAAGGGTTTCACTAGTAATTGGAAATAATGCAGATTTATAATCAACAGATTATAAATGGTCAGAAAACAATTTCTGCAATTGCGATTACAAATCACAAACTAAATCTTAAAGGTTAAAGGCCACTCCTACTGCACTGCTTCCCGCACTTCTTGTTTGCTTCTGTATCCAACAAATCCTAAATCCATTGTCCAACAGGGATAGTAATGACAAAGAAGTTAGATGCTGAATATGGAAGGTTTACCTCATTGTATTTGGTTTGGGGTACATTCCCTTATTAGAAAACTGTGAAGGCATTAAGTGCTTTATAGTTGGTTATGGATTTTTTCCCATTTATTTATTTTTAGATAAAGTTTTCAAAGCAACCCTCTCTAGTGGATCATAGCCCATCTCTGCAGGAGTTGCATTCTGAGGCTTCATATTGTGTTTCATTAATTTCTAGAACAAAACAATTGTTCGCAAGGAAAACACATCTATTTTTTCCTATTTTTATCCATCACAGCTACTGAGAGTCAAGCTAGAACCTTTTATTACTTGATATCAATACTAATAAGCACATAAAGGTAAATAAAGTAAGCAGTGAGAGTTTTGTAGTTTCAAATAATGAAATTGCACAATGAATTATTGCCTTTCCAAAGGCAATAATTTTAGCTGTATGTCAGAGGGGGGCGTTTCTTTCTTTCTTTTTTGTTTTGTGTTTTGTGGTTTGTTTTTTTTTTTTTTTTAAATTAATCTTTTGAAATAATTGTTGTGAGGATACATGAGAAGAAACAGAATCCATCTACCCTCCCTTGGGGTATGGGGAGATAAGCATGTAGCTGTGACAGCACACATCTCCGCACAAGATTTCCTGAGTATTTACCCAGCTTCTTAGGTAGGTTTGGCAGCCTGATTCCTCTCTGATGCCACAGCTGCTCCTCATATATGCATACCTGGGGTTGTCTATGCTGAATATCACTCTCATTAATGACTGTGGAACGTGCACACCCCTAGGTACTTTATGAAGTAGGCACATTGCACAGTGCTTTAGTTTACTGCTTCTTACTTGTTACATCTGCCGAGAACAAAGTTAGAGAGCCGTTTGTGCTTCAGTCAAAGGCACGACAATTAGCTGTGTCAACGTCTCTAAGATTGTTTAAAATCATTCCCCTCAAACAGCGGGAGAATGGCACTAAAGCAACAACGCAGCATAGACTGTCTGAATATTTATCTGTCAGGAGGTGCACCCCACTCTTGCACTGATATCAGCACCTGAACTTAGTAGTTTAAGAATACCGGGGGGTCAGAGAACTGCCCACATCCCATAGTCCTGCTGTCTCTGCAAGAATTGTTTCAGCAGGGTAACAGGAGAAAAAAAACAGTAAACATTAGTTTTAGTTACTTAAGGCAGTTATACGTAACAGATCTACTGGTTTCAAGAGATACCATTTTTATTTCTTTTGCCTTTAAAAAAATAAAAATACAATTGAAGAGTTTGAATCGAACTGTGAATCAGTTGTTCTGTAGAGAGAAATGTGTTCACACACAGAAATTAAAGAATAAATTAAGCTGTCTGCCATAGAACTTGACCCTAATTAAGGTCAATTCTCCTTGATAAGTAATTAATCAGGAA
Organism: Dromas ardeola; assembly: GCA_013398915.1. Taxonomy (NCBI): domain Eukaryota; kingdom Metazoa; phylum Chordata; class Aves; order Charadriiformes; family Dromadidae; genus Dromas; species Dromas ardeola. Next base: position 843,056 of record VYZM01013914.1, on the reverse strand, counting down.
TCCTTATTATAGTTTAGTATCTGTTAACAATAAACAGAGCATTATTTTATTTTTATGGTTAGAATAAGTCTCTTAATTGATAGTATTCTGCAGGAGGCAAACATCCATCAGCACTGAAACTGATACACTGAAGACATTTTAAATTAGAACAGCGTTAGTTAAATTAGTCAAACAAGAAAACTGCAAAGCTCGCCCTTCTGTAATTTGTTGCTTACAAAGAAAAAAAGCACATCACCTATCAACAAATGAGAGGATGAGGTCTCTGCTTTGAGGTGATTACAAATATTATTATTTAATATTATCATTCTTACAGAATCCAGTTTACCATGGTTGTCCTACTCTGCTTGTCATCTTAGTACCTGAACGCCTTTCGCTAAGCAGTAATGGCAAATATTCGTTATGCTCTTTTGTATTCTTATCCCTCTACACAGAGTGTGTGCAGTAGGATGTTCTGTCTCACCTTGTCATTTATATGTATATATATATGCATACGTAAAACACATACATTGCGTAAACATACACAGGGACATCTACATACATGTATAGATCGCAATGTATTTTCATTGGTGAAAGAAGGCGGAAAAGGTTTTGATTGTCAGTACCTGTCTCTCTACCTCAAGATTAGTTTCCGAGTGTGGGATGCAGCACAGAAAATAATTATAATTATCTAGAAGGCAAAGTAAGTCTTCCTGTAATATAACAAGCGGAGCTTAATGGAAGAGCAGCTCCAATGGATTCCTTGTTTGTGGCAATGTTTGTATGCTGGAGTTTGCGGAGTTTCTTCATAGCAGGATGGGCACAGTACTTGCACAATGCTCTGCCTGAGCAGTCCTCAGGATGTGCAGAGCTGAAAGAGGAAATGGGAGAACGCTTATTGGGGAGATCTGTCAATCACAAATGCCCTTGGCTATGGTGAAAGAGCCAAGAAATCTGTGAGCAATTGCAAAGCAGAAGTGGCAAAAAGCTAGCTTCACTTCAGGTGAAAAAATTTGTGCATGATGTCCTCTAATGATACTACTCCTTAATGAGACTATTTGTGGGCAAAGAACAATTTGGAAAAATAAGAGAAGAAAAAGAAATAGGGTTTGCATTTTATAGCCTTAAAGTTAGCACATTTAGTGCAGAAGAATGTCTGGAAGGCTGCGTGTGTGCGCAGCCACACACACGTGCACACACACCTACCTCGCCTGGTGCTATACTAAAGCCATTTTGAGCCTAATGCTCTTGAATAAATTGCTCAAGAGTGGTTAGTTCACCCATGTGGAAACGTCACCTCTGTGAAGCTAGCAAAGTCAGCAAGACATTGGGTTATCTGCTGCAGAGCTCAAGGTATTTCAAATGTAAGCTACCCAGAAGGCTGTTTAAGATGCAGAGTTCTTCCCCTGCTTTGTTTTTAGGAGGTCTTAAGCGTGGGACTTGATCCAACAGGTCTATGAATCCCCTTCCCAGTGACTCAGTGCTTTTTTATTTTTTTGTCTTCCCTTTTAGAGATGCCCATTCTCTTCCCTGCCAACCTGATGTATTTGCAAAGTCTTATCCGACCAAATAGAAGCAAAGCTATTCGCAGCCTTCAAGTAATCAAAGATTTGTATGTCACGCATCAGGGATATGCCAGCCAGCTAGGTTGCGTTTTGGAGTGGCTGAGCTACGGGGAGGGGATGTATTTGTAGGGTAGCTGTTTATAGTGGGGGTCTTCTGATGTGTGAAATCCTGCCCT
>VYZM01013914.1:829925-841266 GCA_013398915.1 Dromas ardeola | reverse complement strand
GTCTTCTGTTGTTTGAAATCCTGCCCTTCCCCCCCGCCCCCCCCCTTTTTTTTTTTTTCTTTTTAAATAGTACCTCACTAACATTAAAGCTGTAGAAGTATGAATGTGAAAACAGTCTGGTTTCTACTAAGCTACTTCTAGGAAAACCTTGATCTTAGTAAAGCCAGAATTTTAATAAAAGTAGTGAAAGCACATCATTTGCAGCAGCTGTCTGTCTAATATTTTACCATCACGTCTTTCCCACACTGAAATATGTGAGAATAGCGGTTAGAGGCAGAAGCTCTGAAAAAGTGACAAGTAACTCTAGAGAGAGATGCCCTCATTTTACCACGTTACTGTTTCTCAAGTTGCCTTGATTTCAGTGGAGTTACTTCTGACCCTTAACTTTCAGAGGTAAATATCTGCCAGATATATAAAAAACACAATGAGAAGAAAGTAGATGCACTAAGAGAAGACATGAGGAGGACGCTATCAGTGAGGTTAGAATAATGCCCGAAGTAGTTGATTGCTGGTTTCCTAACAGACCCCATTTGCAAAGTGGCAACCTCCAACAGGAGTAAAAGTCTATTGTAAAGTACATAGGAAGTGAAGAATTTGTAACTAAAAGGATGACATTGTTCCATTCCCTTGTGCAGTTTGAAGATAATGATGCATTTTGCAGTTTTGGCTGTTAATGGCTGTTGTGCTACATACTTGCTGTGAAACAAGTATTTATATACTGTTAGGGATTTTTTTAAATACCATTATGTTCATGAACACAAATAATGTATTTGGGCATCATTCGAGCCTGATGCTGATCATTCCAGTGAAGACAACAACATTCATGACTGTTCCCTGCTTCAGAGAGGCATTTGGAGCCTGACAGTCCTGAACTCTGTTATATGCAAAACTCCCTCGCTGTGGGTTAATTTCTGTTTTGATTTTGTCTGATTTTCTTGCGATTAGCCTTTTCAAATATCTGCAAGGTTTCTTCTAAATACAATTAAGTTTATTTTCAAGTTTCTTGTATTTTGAAGAGCATGTTGTTGAAGGTGCTTGTGCTATTTTGCAATGCTTCCTTCAAAGATTTCCTCCTTAGAGGAACTGTTCACGAACAGGAATGATTTCCTGTACGCAGCCCTTTCGTTACTTTGTGGCACTTCTCTTCTACAGGATGGCTTTTTGTTTTGGTTTGTTTTTTTAAGATGCCAAAGCAATGTCATTCAAACCTTGGGGGCTGTTAGCAGCAGTAACAGAGGAGAACATAGAGGTAGCTATCAGATTTTGCTTTCTCCTTCCAGCTACCCGTTGGATTTCACAGTCCAGTCAACTAATGCTGTTTGATCACTTCATGTGCTACATGTATTCAGTGTAAGAATTTTTACATGCTCTGCAGCATTAAGTGATCAAAAGAAGTGAGATCCTCTGTTGTAGCATTGATAATAGGCTACTCGCACTGCGTATCTCAGCACAGCACGCAGGGAAATTGTCAAATTGGTTTTGATTCCGAAAGATCTTCAAGATGAAGAAAGGTAAGATAAAGGAAACTGCTACCATTGAGTAAAATATACATGGTATTAAAGCTTGTCGTAGGATGACTCTACACTCGATGATAAGAGAAAGCAAGCTGGCAAAAGAAAAAGATAGGACGGCTCAGAAAATGGAACAACCAGGACTTGCCTTTCTGCAGGGAGCCCAAGCCCAACCTGTGGCATGTTGTAGCTCTGCTGTCTGCTAATAGCATAGCTATGTTTCCTTGTGTGAGGTCTTTTCACTTCAGTTGTATGTTTGTATCAGACCAGTAATCGATTTTTTTGTTTGGTTGGGGTTTTTTTTTTGTTTTACTTCTGCTTAACTACTTTGCAGATGTGAATTGTTTCAAATATACAGTAAGTTTTTGAAGTGAGAATATCCTGTTTTCTTCATTTTACAGATAGGAGGCAAAAATATTCATCTCGGTCCACTATTCAGATGCCCGGCTTTTAAAACACTTTGTGGGCTGGGGGTTTTGTTTTTTCTTTCAGTTTTCTTTCACGTAAGTCCATGTCAATAATGAGTACTTTGCAGCTAAGATGAATTAGGAACAGGTAGTTTCCAACTGGAGACCCCAAAGCAAGCAAAGAAGGGTTAGGAAACAATTCTGGAAATACATCTGTATATAGGCAATCAGAACAATAAAGGAATGCAAAGTCTGCCTTTAAACAGAGTTTAAAAAGTATTTTGTCCCAGTGTCTCTGGTAGGCATCTGGAAATACTCAAGGTTGTCATTAATATTAAAGGAAAGCTTATCACATGTAGCGTGAATGGCAGGGTAGGTGTTCAGTTTTCATTAAAGTTCAATAGGAGTTGGGTGTCTAATACCTTTTGGGGGTTTTAATAATTCCCTACAGGTTTTCAATATGAAAAGTCCTTTGACTCAGATTCTCAAAAATTTATTACTTGTGTTTTCATGAGCATGTGTGGTGATCATATGGCTATTAATCATTTAGCATGAAAGCCTGCTTGAGAATTTGCTGATTCTTCGCTTCTGGTGCCGGTTATACCTCCTACTGACTCTGACTTTGGATTTGTTTCAGACACACAAATTATCAGAAGAGTTCTATGAAGCCTTTCTAAACACAGAAATCAATACCCTTAAACCAGCACAATTTCCAGTGTGGATTAGATTTGTACTGATATCAAGGTGTTACTTGTTTGTTTGTTTGTTTGTTTTTTTTTTCCCCTAGGAGTATCTTTACACCTTTGGATGACTGTATTCAGTCCCAGGAACACTATTTTAATCATCTCTTTATAAAAACACTATGAAAATGTGGAAAGAAAGCCTTACTTTCAAATCTCACGTTGATTAATTGGAAATACATGTTGATGTGTGCGTGGGGAGGAACAGTGTTTATCATTTTGAGTAGCAGGAGCTCCCAAGGAGTATGCCATTGTTCAGGCTCAGCTTGCTATATTTGAGGTGCGCAAGCTCACAGGTGTCTGCCTACGTGGAAAATAAGCATGCGAGAACAAAGTCAAGGCATGTGAGTTATCTTGCCCAGCAGTTAAAAGACTTTTTTTCCTTCAAATTAGGCTCTGTTTGGTATAACAGCATCTGTAGTCTCTTCAACCCATCCATACCATCTCACCATAACTGGTCATCCAGTAGGAAGAAGTTCTTTACAATGAGGGTGGTGAGACACTGGAACAGGTTGCCCAGAGAGGTGGTGGAGGCCCCATCGCTGGGGACATTCAAGGCCAGGCTTGATGAGGCTCCGAGCAACCTGATCTAGTTGAAGATGTCCCTGCTTCCTGCAGGGGGGTTGGACTAGATGACCTTTAAAGGTCCCTTCCAACCCAACACATTCTATGATTCTGTGACCCTTGGTGAGACACTAGGTAAGTCAAGACACTAGATAAGTCACGACAGCTACGTGCTGTTTTGACAGAAAGTAGCGTGTTAAAGGCTGACTACTTAAATTGTTCTTTACCGCATATTTTCTCAAAAAAATTTAATTTTGTGTACTGCAGTAATGATGCTGAGTGGATAATAAGATGCAGTATGCTGCTGCTGCGGGCTCTACACCATATGTCTTCCATAACTATTGCATTTTGGGGGGCTGGTTGTTAGGGTAATTGTATCGTCTCAGTAATTCATCATCGGAGTAACTTGAAATAATATAGCTATGATACATAGCAGTGAGAATTGCAATGTTTAAAACTGAACAGGAAAACTGCAGTCTGAGAGCTGAAGTGTCAGAGTTGTAGATTTATAAATATTTTACGTTTTCTGCTTGCTGAGCTTTATATATAAATCGAATTGCTGTAACAACACTTAAAGCAGAGTGTAAGGACAATTATTTTAAAGCAGAAAGTGATACAAGTCATTATTTCACAGTAGTAAAGAGTAGCCGCCTCCTGCCTTGAAACGCTGGGACAGTGAATACTTCTGTGATACCTTCTTTCCAGGCTTTTTGTTCTGTGATTGCATATATGGCATTTTGTGACATTAAAAAAATCGTTTTAAGTCGTGTGTCACTTCTTGCACTTAGTGAGCCACTTAAGCAGCTTTTTTTTCAGGTACGCCTCAGTTGTAAATTAGTGTGATGCTGGGCCCATATTTCACTTACCTCCTTTAAGGGTCATTGGTTTAAAGCTAGAAGCTGCTTAATTTTTATAGAGCGATATTTAAGAGTGCAGTAGCTCTGGTGGCATCTGTATGTATTTGCATATATAATATTGTTACAATGACAGTGCTATTTCTTATATGTCAACCAGGGGCATCTAGTGAACAATGAATTTTTATTATTTCTGTATTGATTTAGAAAATCTAGATAGCTTGATGGCATGAAAATAGGTTCTTTTAAAGGTTTATGAAATGATCTTACAGAGCTGCTGAGTAAAATGTGAAAGCAAAATATATTGCAAATTCTCTCTTCATCTCTCTCTAACAAAACCCATGAAACAACTGAGTGAGGATCCCAAAATTAGAGGAGGAAAAAATGCTTGTTGCTGTATATTTATGATTATAGATCTGTTTTTCAAGTGCCTTGTACTGTCTCTGGAAGGTTTTTGGTGTCGATGAGAAAGATGTGCTTGGGTTTGCACTTAGGTGAGTATGCACAGGTGCTGCAGGAAATACTGGTAACATTTATTGCTCTGCAGACATTTTTCCTCTCTGAATAGTACAAATAGTGGTGTAGTGTAGTGTTAGGCAGCATTTTGTTGTCAGGATCACATTTCAAATTGGATTGGTGTGTGCCAACGGGTACCACAGACCTCCCTGCGCTTCTTGCAGGAATCCAAGGGTCACATGTGGATTCCAGCCACTGCTCAAACCAAGCAACAATATCCTTCAAGGAATGAAAAAACTTCCTGAATGCAAGCATGCTGTGTACTGGTGGCTCAGAAGGAACAGTCAGCTGTAGGTAAAGTCTTACAGAGCATTTTGGAAGCAAGTGTTGCCAGTTCATCCCTCCAGCCCCACTGTCTTGGGGACCAGGAGGCTGAGAATTGAGTAAAGGAGAACAAATCTTTCCAGAAGCAGGTCCAATGATGAAGGAGGAAGAGTCAAAATTGCTAGGAGACTGCATTGAGAGGAAGCCTGCTTTGCTGCATGTTGCTCAGATTTGGTGTGAGGGTAATGAAATCAGTGTCACTTGCACAGAGTATCATACCTCCAGTAAAAAAAAAATAATCAAGCAGTTAGTTTAAAATCATGGGATTTAACATGATTTTCAGTTCTTTCTATTAGCCTGTTAGTGTAGTAGCCTGCAGGGCTTTGGGTTTTAAGCTTTTCTGTACAATTATCAGAACTAGGAGCTTGTTTTAAAATGAAAAGTGGGATTTTTTCGTAACCTAAGGTCTACAGAGCTGTGGATTTAAGAAATAAGCAAATACTGGGAAAGTTGCAAATAAATGGTGAGAACTGGCAAGAAGGAACACTGGGAATAGCTCAGTCTCCTCACTTAAGCTTAGGAAATGGAGCAGTTTGGGTTTGGTTTGGTTTGAGGTTTTTTTTCATTCTCTACAGTAGCTACGTATTTCCAGCTTGTGGGAAAAGAAAGAGAAACCAAAGTTTCACGCTTGTCAGATGCCAGTCTATCAAGGACTGGAACTGGGTGGATGCACCCTATCAGACATCAGCAAAAATCTTTGCTTCCTTGCTTGAAGTGCCTACCTGTAACTGATAATTTGCTCCGCCTACATACTCTACAGTATGTCAAGCACTGATATACTGAAAGCTATAATCCATCCCTGAAAATGGTTACCTTTCTGAATTCATGAAGGGACGCAAAACCTGACTGTAAGTACTCAAGATGAGGGATGACATGAGGATGCCTGCACCTGTGGTGTGCTCTCTTGCAGTTGACTAAAAAGTAAAAAAGATTTTATTACTGTTGGTAAAAATAAGGTTGAATATTTTATCACTTCTCATAGAGAAATGCAGTACCAAAAATATATAAAAAATTCACTTATGAGGTTAGGTTAATGGCACATTACCTGAGGGTATGAATTTTAAAACCCATATTCTGAGAGTTAACTTCTTTCATTTGAATTATAAAAGATGGATTCATTCAAAGAACTCTTCCCAGATGTTTTATATTTTCTGTGTCTTTCCCAGGAAACTTTTCCTCTGGAAGACACTAGATAGTAATAAGAAATATTGGTGGATCATTAGGCTAAAACATATGTAGCTACTTAATTAATCTTGGTGTTCAAATCTATCTTCTGTCCATTATGTATCCCTCCCCTCACTTTCTTGAGCAAACAGTACTATTTTTACATATGAATTTCCTTACAGGATTCAGAAAACCAGAAATTATTTTAATTATTTTGCATATATTTCTATAATATGGAATATTAGCCTCTGATTACATTTGAGTGAAAAGGATCTCACCCTTCATGCTAAAATTCAAGAAACTTACGCTTCAATAAAATCAAAGTAAACCATCAGTTAGTTCTAAGACTTTGTTATCACATTCACCAGAAAGCTGTGCCTCAGGGACTGACACTATAAGATGCAAGCTGGCACACTTGAAAATTTTTTTCTCTATTTGTTCACCTGTGGGAGTCACAGTATTATTACTTTTCTTTGGAAGTGGTTAAAGGTTGTAAGTATTATGAGCTTAGGTTGTCCGCGGTCTCTTCTAAAACTACTGTTGTGCCAAACTTGCACACGCTCATGTTTGACCGATTCCCAAATTATTACTACAGAGAGCAGTAAAACCTTGCTGATGCTATAGGAAATATCATTATTCTGGAGATAGACATATATATATATTTTATACTAGCATAGGTTTTACTGCATTTGGAGTTGGCAGATCGGTAGCACGGAACTAGGGTCCAACAGGGAACAAATTGCACTGTCAGCTGCTGGCTTGATTTGCATTCCACGTTTCTCACTTGGTTCTCGGGTTCATCAGCATTCTCGGTGCTTCATCAGAAGCCTGTTAAAGCCAATGCAGAAGTATTTAGAGTACACAATTCATAAAACACGCTTGAAAATATTCCACTGGAGTTGCTAGATTACAATAGTAGCTGCCAGTGCTTTTGAAGGCAAAATGTTTTGAAATGGTTGGTATATACACATGCGCGCACACACATCTATGCTGCCTGAGCAATCAAAACTCCTAGGGTTTCAGAGCACATTAGGAATGTAGGAGCTAAACATGTATATCTCATGCTTTTATCCAACTGCTTTGATGCCATTAACATATTTATCCTTACCCTGTGAGCTTGCACTCCTACAAGTGGCTGGACAGTAGAGGTTAAACTGTAGGCAAAGCCTACATTGCAGAAACGCATAGGGGTACATTAGGTATGAGCTTATCTGCCTGTGTGGGTACTGTGGAGAGAAAGTCACTCTGGCCTCAGAAACAGAAGAGCTACATGGCCAAAGCACCTCCAAACCAAAAGTTTAGCTATTCTAAGAGCTGTTGGTTGGGGCTCAGAGTGTCATGTATCTTGTCTGCAGGTGAATTGGAGGTCCCTGTGTTGCTTTGTCCCAGGGGGTGGTGGTGGTGATGTGATGGTTGTAGCAGTATTCATAGTGCCTTCTGATTTGAAGTTCAAAATAATTTCCAGAGACAGAGAACAGCGTTTATGCTGCTTCTTAAAATGCTTCACTCTTTTCCTGAAGGTGTGCCCTCTCTTCTGGCCTCTCTTGAAATAATATTGGAGACTCTCCCATCTCCTGCATGTCTCTACTCTGTTATTGTGGCCTTTCTAGTTCAGATTAGATAAAGACACAGTAGGAAAAGGAATCAATTTCATTGCTATGTTCTCTCACAACTGTGTGAGACTGAAAAAAATAAAACACAGGCTAAGAACCATAAACAGCATGGTGGACTTCTATGGGCTCTGTGTATAGAACTGATTTTTACCAGGGGATCTCTGAAATGATCATCTTTGCTAGTGGGCAAACATAAGCTCCTAGAAATATGAGCCTGAAATGCTGTGCTATTTCAGGTCACTGGCAAGGACAACATCATTCAACAGTAATATTGACTTATTGTGGTACTTAGTAATGCACAGACATTTCTGTCGTGCCCATCATCGGGTGCTGAAGAGGGAACCTCTCATTCCACATTGGATAGGAAGAATAACTTTAAGATTACTATGAATGAACAAGTGATAAAGGAAAATTTCTGCTACTGCACTGTGCAACTGAGGCTGGCAGAGTGGAAACAGTAATCTAGTTTTATCAGTCTCTTCCCTTTCCGCACTATCATATTGCTCCAAAAAGAAGGAGGAAAAATGAAAAGTTCTTTCTAACGGGCTACAGGCCCATTATATTAAGCACCACAGGGCTGAGATCAGGCTATCTCAACAGGTTACGTACATCAGCTAATCCACAATAACTGTATCTGCACATGGTCTTAACCAATGACAAAAGAAAAATCATGTGACTTAACGTTATCTTGCAGTGAAGGAGGAGTACAGTGAGTCAAACTACTGCAGGATTATGCAAGGGCTTAAAACCCCCACTGTCTACACGCAGAGGTGCTTATTGCAGCTCAGCTGATACATGGTGCCTTACTGCTTTGTGGTAGTGCCGTGATCTGTCTGGGCTCATGTGCTGTCAGGTCTTTGCATCCTATTTTATTTTGTGGTTCCAAAGGGCTGTGCGCAATGGGGTTGTAGTCCATATCATGTTTAGCGTGGTGGTCAGAAGTCAAACTTACATATGGATATAACAATAAGGAAGACTTAAACTTGAAACTCAGATTTGCTTCCGTGTTTTATCGAAGGTTACATAAATGCCCGTAGGTGCTGAAGAAGTGTGAAAAAATGAAACGTATCCTTTAAATATGGAGTTTTTCATGTTCTCAGCTGCATAAATAGATTAGAAATAGAGCCATAAAAATCACTGTAGTATGTTATCAACTATTAGGGTGATATTCTTTGCATGGCAGCGGCGTGCCTCGTGTTTGTGCACAGTACTTCTGTACAAACGTGGGGAAGTCAGGGAAACTTCCTTTTTTCACTAAAAAGTATGTGTGTATCAAGTAAGGCGAAGGGTCTGCCTTCAAGCCTCTAAAGCATTAATTTCTCTTGCCAATACCTGGCCATTTACAAACGGTAAATTGCAACACCACATTCCCTTATTTTGGAAAAGCTGCTGATATATTCGCCTTTTATGCCACTTCATTTTGCCTGCACCTGTTCTATTCACTCAAAGGTGTTTGTTTTTTCCTTGTCATTTTTTGATCTAAAATAATGTATGTATATACATATATATAGCGCAAATAGGAAAGCAGATATGTAAAATGTAGGTTATGAATAGTATAATTATGAATCACCGTAAAATTAGTCAGCTTTTTTAATCCTCAAAGCCTTTGATTTCTTGAAAGTACTGTGAAAAGGTGCATATGCCATTATCATTACATGCTGGTTTTCTGCATTTCATAAATTAGTAAAAGAGGAGATTGCTTTAGAGCCGGGACAATGTGATATTTCTTTGTATACATTTCTGCACAAAGAGAGTAAGCATGTGAATGAAACAGGTGAAGCAAATAAGCTACTGCATCCATGGGAGAAAACGAGTGAAATCTATTCTGAGTCATAATTGAACCAGTTGAAATAAAACAGAGCTATCAGTTACTCTCCCAAGATAACTGGGAGATTGCTCTGCAACTCACACGAGAGGCGAATGAAGGCGAGGGTGTGCTGGGTGAGGTGGATCCCCTATTGACACCCTATAGGCATGGAAAAGTAGGACCAGCCAATAGAGAAATGTTAAAATAGTCCGCAAGGAAAAAAAAGGAATGTTTAGAACATATTAAGCAACAATGTTAACCAATTGAGAAAATAAAAAAAATACTTTTCAGAGTCTTTCTGCAAATTTCAGCACGGAATGGTCCTTTTATTGTTTTTTTTTTAAAAAAATCATAGCTGAAGTGGTGATAGTGTTGTGCCAAAACATTGAGGGATTTCTCCAAAGGTGTTCAGCAGCTGCTCAACTGCGTAACTGGAATGTGCAAGCACTATTGGAAAATGAAGTTAGGTATTTAAAACCAGAATAAAATAAAGTGGAAGAAGTCCTGAGTTCTTTGCTTGGGAATCTTCCAGAGAGAGGAGCTGCAGGATACACTTACTAGAGGGAGTGGTGCCAGGGTAGTAAGAGAAAGAGGGAGCAGACACAAAAGCTGTGCGGGAGAGGTGAAGTTGGTTCTGGAAAGACTGATGTGAATGACCAAGAGGTACAAACTGATATGTTTCATTGTGTTTCATCTGATGGTATAAAAACTTTAAGAGGTTCTTTAACTTTTAAGAAGGATGTACCAGTACCAATGACATGAAATTTCACATAGAATTGCCACTCATTATGCACAAGTCCCTAACCTCATACTGTGCAGTGCTTTTCTCTTTTTCTCATCAATTTAATAAAAACCCTTATTCAGGAGTATAATTGATTTCATAAGAGAAAAAAAAAATCACAAAGCCCTTAAGTTAAACTTTTAATAGATGTTAAGACTTTGTTAAAATGTAAATGACCCATTAGAATGAACATCTTAATAATTAAAAGACAATAAAAATGAAATCGTGCCAATATCACAGTCATCTGGAAAATCTACAGCCTTGGTCCTGAGTATGAATGTGCGTAGGAAGTCCCCTTAGCCCTAAGTGCGCTCGCGCACAGGAGTTTACAGGCAAATCCCAGGAGAACAACCAGAGTCTCGGCCCTTGGTGGGACCAAGATGCTCTCCCTGGGTCACAAACGACTTTTGCTTCTCTCTGGCTCTGAACAGGAAAGTCCTTGTTAGTCAATTAGTCTGTTCTTGTCCTAATGATTCAGAGCTACCACAATGTGATGCAAAAAAATCTTTCCGTTAGAAAAAAAAAAAAGTTTCCTCCTTTGTTATAATTTGTGAAGACTCTGAGAATGAATGAGGTTTGGAGAAAGGAGGTGCAGGGCTGCGCCTTGGCTTTTATAGTGACAAAATCCTTGTAGCTCTTCCAAGTGACACTGCAAGGCTTTCTGTTTTGAAAGCCTGAAAGGAAAAAGGGTGTTTAATCCTCATGGAGGTGAGGGAGGGGACAAAGAAAGAAAACTTGAGCTTTCTTCCCCCCTCCCCCCCTCCTCATCTTGGTCTGAATCTCTTGGTAAAGGAAAGAACTCAATTTGGTGAAATAGCTCATTAGGAATATCAATTATCCATCAAAGAGATGTCCCGGACTTACTGAGCTGTCAGGAGGCTTGTCACTGCCACATGCAAGCCTTCAGAAGTTACATCTGAGGAGGGAAGATGTTGTTAGAAATCTTTCCCTGTATGACACACTGTCTCTATTTCTTGCTAAAACAACTCTTAATTAGTTCTTCTTTTTCTTCTTCTTCTTCTTTTTCTTTTTTCTTCTTCTTCTTCTTTTTCTTCTTCTT
>VYZM01013914.1:800571-829912 GCA_013398915.1 Dromas ardeola | reverse complement strand
TTTTTTTTTTTTTTTTTAATATGCAGCACCAGGGAAAAATTGGAGTTAAATTTAATGTTGGAACTGATGACATCTCTATTGAAGAGATCAACGCAATCATTAATGATGGAAAATACCATGTAGTACGTTTCACAAGAAGTGGTGGCAATGCCACATTGCAGGTGGACAACTGGCCAGTTATTGAACGTTACCCAGCAGGTAAGGGCTTACGCAAACGCTTGTGAGTAACAGGGTGCGGGATGCGTGGAGTTTGGCTCATTTTGCTTCTCCTCTAATACAACGTCAGCTCCTTCGCAGTGTTTTAGTAGCTAATTAAGTAGTTAAAGTGCATATTGCTCAGGACTCTTTATGATGATGGCATTTCCTAAGTGAGTTTAAAAGCACAAATTCGAGTTATTACTGGAAGTGGAAAAATACAGTTATCAAGGCATGAAATAGTGGTTTTGTTTCTTATTTTCATTTGTTATTATTGGATTATTGGCTTAGGGGGGAAAAAAAGGCTTTGACAAAAGCTACACAGTAAAGTGACTCCCAAATCAATCTCCAAGTGATGGGGTAAAACATTTACTGAGGAAAAGGTTGTCTGTGTTCTTTCAATTACAAGTTGTTACTAAAGCCGTCTGAAGCTTACGAATTCAGCAGAAGTGTTCCAGCAGGCATAAACCTGGAAGGTGTATCAGTTATCAGTTGTACAACCAACCAACTAAATCAAGATGCCTTAACTTAAAATGCAAACTACAGGATATTACTTATGCAAAATGATGCTGGTTACACGAACAGGACCGCTCGTGTGAATACAGAGTTGCCTCGATTGGGCTCATATTTAACTATATGCAAATGCCATGCACTGAAGATTACTGTGTGACTAATTTTATTCATTTTTAAAGGCAACAGGTTTTTCAGATACGCAATCCCTTTCTTATTGAATAGGACTACTGAGCCGTTAATGGTAACTTACAAATTTGCATGTTATCTGTTAACAGTTGCTGTGTGTGTTTATATTATTAAACAAAAGGCAGCAAATCCAGAGGTGTAAGTGAAAGGTATTCTGGTTTGCATATTTGCTATTACATAAACGACAGTTCTGATTATCTGTTTAAAAGTAGGAAATTCTTCATTTTGGGGGTGGAGTGGGATGGGAAGGTATGTTTGATTAATAAGGAATGCGTAAGCCTTTCCCTGTACTAATTATTAGTATTTAGGTTTTTGGTTTGTTGTGTTGTTTTTGGGTTTTTTTGGTTTTTTTTTGTGGTGGTATTTGAGTTGTAGCCCAGCTGCTCACCTGACTTCTAACAAAATAATTAAAAAATCTGCAGGTGAAATATAACCATTCAGACAATTTCTTGGAAATAATTTAGAATTTAAAATAAAAATGAGAGCATGCATTGCAAATGAAATTACGTATAGCAGTAGTTGTTCAAAAAGACACCTGCGTGCTAAAGCGTAATGAATGAATGACAGTTCTGGGGGTTAGAAACAATTAATGGCTTTAAGTTAGACACATCTCTGAGAGGTGATAATTTCTTGAGGGAAAGGGGGGTACTGAATGAAATATGTCCTGTGATCTTTCAGATATTCCTGTTGCCCCCATGTCCCTTGCGTTTTCTAACTTGTGCCATGTTTGGTAAATGGTAGCTGAAATAAGATGGTGAAAGCTGGGGAGGAGCGTATCTTGGTTTGTGTTCAAGACTTACGTAGCAGAAAAGAAAGAATAGGTTTGGGGTGGTTTTTTTTTTTGTTTCTTTTGTTTTTTACCTAAATGATGAGCATGAAAATATTTTTCATTTTCTTCTCTGTTCTGTTTCTTCATGAAAATACAAAGTGGCTACAACAAGGACAAACTGCAGTTGAGTTCTGAAGATAGTGGCACACAGAATTTGTTTATACCAAACATAGATCAGTTTAGAAAACAGAGTGATTTCCTTGGGATAAGATTAGTAGAATGGAAGGAGGCTGGATGTTTTCTTTGAAAAAGGAAAGCAAAAAAATTAGAGCTTCTTGAGCTTCCTTTAGCAATCTATGCATAAGCTGCATTTTAAGGCATTTTCAGTTGTTTCATCAGCTGGGGTACAGAGTCCCTTGGCTTGCTTTATTGCTGGATCTTCCAAGGCTGCTGTTGACCTTTAATTTTCTTTGCATTTCCCATAATAATATTTTATGGCTCCTGTATGCCATAGCATCGCTTTTGAAATCTATCCTCCCCCTCTTTGCCTTCCATCTCTTCTCCCTTCCCAGCATGAGAGCACCTAGCCATACCTTTCCCTTATGTTTCCATGCTGCTCCATCAGGTTTGGCGTTCTTCATTTAAACCCTTTTTAAATAGTAGTTTCTTTACAGACTGGTTTTGATGTACCTTTTAGAAAAGATGCAGGCTTGTCCTGGAGACTGTGCTGCCTTTGAGCAAGGTTGACACTGCTCTGAAGATATTAATGGCACCATGTTCAAAGCGACCACTGTCATTCCAGTTCCAAAAGTAGTATTTCTAAAAGTGACGCCTTAGCGATATCAGACAACACAGTTTGGGAAGTGCTGCTGCATCCAATTTAGATGTGCTTCTTCTGTTGCTGTTTTAGGGACTGACAGTAGTACCTGGCAGTACTAGTTAACCAGCTAACTTGCTCTTTGCTCGAGTTTTGGATGGACAGCATGTTGCAGTTGTACGATATGGACCAAATTTGATCCTGCTCTCATAAGTGAGGGCTCATTAGCTTTCATTTCAGTGCTGGAAAGAGTATTCTTCTTTTTTTTGCTTTGTGCCTGTTTCCTGAATTGTTTCTTTCTGCATAATTTCTTAATGTGCCTGCACCACTGCACATAAGCACAGACTTATCTCTCCTACTTCTGTTTGTTTTGTTTTGTTTTTTTTAAATTAAGAACAGAAACAAGCTTAGCAGCTTAATTAGTAAGTTTTTGCTATTCTTAAATATGCTGGATTTCCTTTTTTCAAAAATAAAATAATGTTAAAAAAAACCTGGTTGGTGGCCTAAAGCATACCAACTGATTAATTCTCCTTTCGTTACAAGATTATACCCTGAATTACACTTCTGGTTGGAGCGTCTGACTATAAAACACTGCTTGTTTGTGATGGGCATCTTAAAATATTGGGTGAAGATTTTCTGAGAGGACTTTCTAGTCAGAGGCTCGGGATTTTCTAGTTTCATTGCCTGTGTAGCCTTGATACAGCCCCATCTAACTCCTCTAAATCAAGGCCCAGTAACAGTCAGTGTTGCACCACTTGCCAGGAGGATGCTGTGGGCACCCCTGTTGATAGTCAAAGCGAGCATCATTTTCAAAAGAGCTGCAACCCTGTTTGCCACAAGTCTGTGTGGGTTTGGTAGGGAGTCTGAACTCAGTCCTGGGTCTCAGGAGCTGCCCAGAGTTCACTGCTCTTGCAAAGGGTTTTCCAGCTGGTGCAGCACACATGATTCTCTAATACTGCTTTATGAGCAGTCAGAGAGGTAGACACCTTGCAAAAGTATCATATGGCAACACGCCATAGAGCTTCCATGGTTGCTTCGTGTGTTTTATCCTAGAGCTGCATAAAATGCAGAAAAGACCCTGGAAAATGAGTAGGTTCTAGCATGTTTCTCTTGTACATCATTCTCCAGCCCACTAGACTAGAGTGTTATGTTTTCTCTGGGCCAAAGCATCTTCAGTTTGTGTCTTTGTAGATATGAAATAAGAGAGCTGTAAAAGGAAAAGAGGTGGGAGTGGACAGTGGTAGACGATGATTATCCTTGTAAAGGTGGCTGGTTGTTTTTTGGAGTATAGTGGGGGGAAAAAATTGTTTTAGTCCTAGACAAATGTGAAGATTTCAGTGTTCTGAAATGTCTGGATGATTTTCAGAAACAGAGGTTTAGATTTAGGTACATATGTTCCTCCACACTCGCATCAAAATCTCTTTTTTTTTTTTTTTAATATACTCCAAATTTTCTCTCTTGACATTTCTCTGAGTGCAATGCTAGAGCTATGAGGATGCACACTTCAATTTCTGCCCTTTATTAAATGTTTGTCCTGTTTTCCGACTTCTTCATTGTGTCAGTGGCTGATGGGTAGCCCTATGATTGAGAATGGCATATTGTAGTTTTTCTGACTAAGATGCCCAGATTTGTACTGGATTTGTACATCTTTCTTAACTAAATTCAATGTTACGTGTCTTTACTGAATTATCATCCCTCTGCACCTTCCCAAAGAACTTAAATATTTCACCTTGGCCTCTTTTTCAGATAGTGATTTCCCATTAACTTATCTGGATGCAGGCTAATTTCCGATCATATTAAACAGGAAGAGAAAACTGCTGACTCTGCAGTCAGAGTTCCTAATCAATAGACTAACCCCATTTGACATGCAGATCCTTTCTACTCCTTATGGGTTATCTTGCCTGCTTCACAGCTTGGTGAATTAGGTTGCCCTTCCCGACTGGCTGGTGATGTTGTGGCAATGGGACTGCACCATAGTGGCATCTTCAGCTTCTCCTGTGAACAGGCCGCTCTTGCAGAATCATAGAATCATGGAATGGTTTGTGTTGGAAGGGACCTTAAAGATCATCTAGTTCCAACCCCTTGCCATGGGCAGGGATGCATTCCACTAGACCAGGCTGCTCAAAGCCCTGTCCTGCCTGGCCATGAACACCTCCAGGGATGGGGCATCCACAGCTTCTCTGGGCAGCCTGTGCCAGTGTCTCACCACCCTCACAGTAAAGAATTTCTTCCTAATATCTAATCTAAATCTACCCTCTTTCAGTTTAAAATCGTTATCCCTCATCCTATTGCTACACTGTCTGATAAAGAGTCCCTCCCCGTCTTTCGTATAGGCCCCCTTTATATATGGAAAGGCCACAGTAAGGTCTCCCCGGAGCCTTCTTTTCTCCAGGCTGAACAGCCCCAACTCTCTCAGCCTGTTTTCATAGGAGAGGTGCTCCAGCCCTCTCATCATCTTTGTGGTCCTCCTGTAGACCCGCTCCAACAGGTCCGTGTCCTTCTTGTGCTGAGGGCTCCAAAGCTGGACACAGTACTCCAGGTGGGGTCTCACGAGAGCAGAGTAGAGGGGGAGAATCACCTCCCTCGACCTGCTGGTCACACTTCTTTTGATGCAGCCCAGGATGCAGTTCGCTTTCTGGGCTGCAAGTGCACATCGTGACTTCAGTTAGGTAATAATTCTACACTGAGATGTAGATTTGCTAAGAATTCATGTATGTTAGGAGTCACCATCCCTGAATGTGTTTAAGAGTCGTTTAGATGTGGTGTTGGGGGATATGGTGTAGGGGAGAACTCTGTAGAGTGGGGCTGATGGTTGGACTTGATGATCCCAAGGGTCTTTTCCAACCTGAGTGATTCTATGATTCTATGGTAGGAAACCAAAAGACTTGTTAATTTGGGTCAAACTAAACCAACAATTATGGCTAAGGGAAAAAACAAAATAATATGAAACTGGTTTTAGTAATGTCCAAATATTAATTTCAGTATTTTCTAAATAAAATGTTCTGACTTTTCATGTCAAGATTTTCCAGTGTTTATAGGGGATTTAGGTAATCCAAGAACAAAACATTAAATTTAATTTGAAACAACCTTTTCTTTCTTACCTGAAAGAAAACCTGTTTCAAATCAAATGGGGGGGGGGAAATGTTTCTCAGAGCAGTGCTCAGAACCATATCTATTTAACAAGAAAAACAATTTTCTCAATTTTCTAATTTTACTTCCTTAGTAGTTAAGGGTGTGCATTTTACTAGTCTGGGAAAGTATATCGGAACAAGCTAGATGACTTTCTAAAGCCACAATAATCACCATTTATTGTGAAGAATTTTCAAAATCATTTTTCTGTTAATAACTCTACGCTTTCTGCAGTGAAAGGGAGTTTTCCCAATGCTGATTCTTTTTAAAAAAAACAGTGCAACCAATCATTTTACCAGCGGGAACTTACTCTTCAGGAGTAAGTTCATCATAAATCAGACTGATGCAGAATTTTCTGGACATAAGATGATCTGTTAGATATTGGCCAACTGTTCTATGGTTTCAAAGCTGTTCAGACTGCTGGGGATACTCAGCAGTTCCTGGGACCCTGCAGCAGTCTGGAAGATACAGTCTGATGTAGGCAAATGTCTAAAATGAAGCTTTCCTGGTCATCCCTGGATCTCTGGTCAGCCTTAGACAAGCATAACTTAGTTGCAGCTATCCTCATGTACCCCATGAGTCAGCAGACATTGTCAGGGATGTGTCTGACAGACCTAGATCTGACAGCATGAGCATCTCGCACACATTGTTTACACAAAAGAGATTGTCCAAAACACTGCCAGACTACTGGAACAGATGTATCTCTGTGATTGGGGAGTATAAATTAACGATTGAGCATACACACCAAAGAAGAACTTGTGTGAGAGTCCATGTATGTTGGCAGAAGATCACACCGCAGGCTGACATTGTGGTTAGTGCCAAGTACCTCTGCAATACAGCAATTGGCAGTTAAAGCTCTCAGGACTTTGGTATAACACAGAATAATTCTGTTCTGGGTTTTGGTTTTGTTCTTTTTGCTTTATCACATAAGGTAAAGCATCTGAGAGAGCACACATGTTGTCTTAGGGACTTTCTCTGGATCTGTGGGCTAAAGGTTGTTATTGCAGAACATCCAAGGACTAGGGGAAGGGAGCATCTCATTTAAATGCTTTTCTTGGTACCCTCAAATTCTGGAAAATAGACAAAGCGTCTGCCGTTTTTCATGGGATACACCTGACTTTTAAGATAAATGCTAAGAGTCAGCTATTGCCATGTATTCTATTTAGGAATAAGTGCTATCGGTTTGTGTGTTCAGATTGACCATAAAATTAACAGGAGACATTTGTGTCAGTACGTTTGTTTCTCCAGAACAGATTAGTGTTTCCCAAGCAATCCATGTAGTTGTCTAACGTGCATACTGTTGGCTTAGAAATACCTTCAAAATTCAAGCTCCTACAGACAAGTCTGAAGAGAATCAAAGATGTGCTTCTCGGGCGTAAGTGTGGTGGCCAGGAGAGATCTTGAATTCTTTCACAAACATATCTTTGAATATTCTAATAAAATGGACAGATAGCCTGTTATCACCACATCCATGCAAAATTATAATCGTCAAGGGGAGGTAGGGACCTAACGAGGTAATCGTTACTCAGTATTTGCCTTGCCTTGTATTTGCCATAGGGTAATGTTTCAAACCTCCCTGGCCACTGCTGTTAGGACATGGGACTTTCAGGGCATTTTCCACGCTGAAATAATAGAAGACTTCTGAGTCCTATTTATTTATTTATTAATTTGTCCAGCAACACATCGTCTTTTCCTTTTTTCTCACTTGCTTCCTTCTTTGGATAAAAGAATACATCTTGGTTCTCTCTCATGTGCTTTCCTTTGCTATGGTCAGAGTTTTGACACTCCTACAGTCAGATCTGTCACCTTTAGAAGTCAACCCTGATGGTGGATGTAGAGGATATGTAGAATGCCCTGAAGAATGCCCTCTTCTGATGAGCTGCAAAGCTCGTGGTCTTTGAGCATTCTCTCATTACTTGTTGGGAGCAACACTCCCAAAGACAAGATGAAGACTACCTTTCTGCCCAGGAGGGAAATGCAATGGAAAAGGCTTAAGTTTTGTTCACAGCAATTAAGCTTCTGTGAAACAGATACTGCCCAATGTCTCCTGTTTTGTATGTCATCTTCCTGCTGTGAGAAACAAGGACATCTCATAATATTTTACTTCCCGTGGAGATAACGGTGTTTGGAAAAAACAGGAGGACTTCTCAGGAACTCTCCATCTGGGAGTATGTAGAAGATGAAATATACAGTGCAAGTGAACACTTTATGTACAAATTTATGCATATATATAAAATCAGGCTATAGATGTGGTTCTAAAATATTTAGTCCATGGAATTAATAAGAAGAGAAAGGGAAAAATATAAGCTAAGTCAGTAGTTCCTTGGTTACTAAGTAACGTCTCATCCTCTCAGATTTGGAAAGCAAAACTCATCAGGGTTCTTTATGGCCTTTCGTGTGTCCATGGAGTCACATCTCCCTGGGGTTCTGTTTATGCCGAGGTCTCCATCTGGGAATATCTGCTGGTAACTATTATAGTTAAACCTACTCTGGTTTGATAGGAGATAATGGGGCATAAATATGAATGAGTTAACATACTTTTTTTGGGGATTGGCACAAAGTCTTTGACAAAGTTCCATATGTGATTCCATATGTAATTTCTTCCATTCCGGAAAAAATTACACAACCCTGGTGGTAAAGGCAGAGTTCTTTCATGTATTGGACTCTGGCTTAGGGAGAACAGAGGCACAGATTCCCACCTAATGAAAAACAACAGAGTAAATCCATTGATTTTCAATGGAAGTATGGTCATTTAAACCTTGTTATATATTCATTAACATTGATTTAAAAAATAAGTTAGAAACCATACATACTGGCTGTACTAGAAAAGATTTCAAGATTACTAGAGAAAACAAAGAACAGTGAAGACAGGCAATGAAAAAAGAAAATTAAAACAGGAAAAATGAAAGCTATTAAAAAAACCCCCAAAAATATTTTAAAACACAAGCATTTTAAAACCCTGAATTTTTACATTTCTAAAATAAAAAAAAAAATTAAAATTTAAAAATGAAAAATGCAATATATTTGCATTTTTTTCTAGAGTGAGAAATTTTGTAAAATCTTCATTAGCTTAAACAACATTTTAATCAATCAAAACATTATTCATTCTTGTCCCAAAGATAAAAAGAAATCAACCTGCTCTGTTGGATAAGCATCATAACAGTAAAAGAACAGTTGATATATGAAAGATCATGCACACAGGTGAGATCATTTGATCTCTTATCAAAAATATTTTGATTTAATTGCACTGGCTCAAGACAAAGGTTTAATGCTGTAGACAGCTCAGATTACTTGCATTAATGGTCAGAAAACAAGTAAGTTCTGAGACTGTTTAGAATGCTAGAGAAAATATTAATGGAACTGTGTTTAAATCAATGACCCACTTCCCCTCCAAAGGATTAGTGGCTTTTTTATTTTTCCATTCCCATTTCTTTTTTACCCATGTGTATTTAAAAGTTGTGTTAGTGATAGAAGATCTTAAGAAATGAGAAAGAAAAATGTACTGGGTCAAGTCTGCTTCTTCACATAAATTTCTTCTCTTAGAGGGTAACTTAGGAGAAAACTCCTGCGCTTAGAAATTTTCTTTGTTTCCAGTCCAAACACTTTCCAGTTCATCCCACTTTGTTCTTGTACGTCTTTTCACAAAATAGTTTTCTTATATCTCTGCTTATCATAATAGCCTTTTTTTTGATGCTTTTTCATTTTGAATTCATTTTTCAAAAGCACATGTAGCCAGAAATGGACAGTAGTGAGAATACTGGGACCTCGTGTGAAGGCATATGAAGACATTAATGCTGGAAGTTATCTCCACTGATGCATTATAAGATATTTTTCCCTTTTCCTACCTCAAAAACAGATGGCTCGGTATCCTTCTGCAGCTGACTAGTATACCTATAGAATGTCTTTCCTCATAAATTCTGATGTAATATCCCAGTTTATCGCAAAAAATGGTGTGACTGGTCCTATACCTGAAGTATGTGACCTGTGCTTTGTAGTATAAGCTTTAGTGTCACTTCCATTAACTCAGAAGGGCTCAGTTCCTCGACTGATATCTCCAGCCTCTTGAGTTACCAATACGTCTAGTTTTATGCTGCAGATTTCATCGTGTGGTTGACATTTTATACTGAGATCAGTGAGGAAAAAAGAAGATTGGTCCTGGAACTCATCTCAAGTACTTTCTTTGGAGTTCCACCCTGGTAGTTTTCCTGTAGGAAAAGCACTGATTTTCCTTACATACTTGCAGTGGCCTTAGTGGTAGCTCTTATGCCATAGTCTAATGTAGTTTCGGAATTCACCATGATATTCATCTCGTTAACTTAATGTAGAACTCAGACTTTAGTTTATTATATTTGCTTGACTTAAGCACACACAGATCTTCCAGCCATTCAACTAGATGGCATCAGTTCTCCAAAATACTTGGAGAGCTTTGATAGGTCTGGCTGACCTTACTATCTCTTGAGGATTTTTAGTTTTCAAATATAGGTAACACAGTGTGGAACAATGAGGTATATGTATATATGGTATAGTTGACAAATTGGCAGGTCTGAATGTGACAAGTAATGACTGCTTATCATTGCGTGAATGATTCACCAAGAACCTGAATCATAGAATCATAGAACTCGTTGGGTTGGAAGGGACCTTCAAAGGTCATCTAGTCCAACCCCCCTGCAGGAAGCAGGGACATCTTCAACTAAATCAGGTTGCTCAGAGCCTCATCAAGCCTGGCCTTGAACGTCTCCAGGGATGGGGCCTCCACCACCTCTCTGGGCAACCTGTTCCTAAACCTGAAGAAGACCCCTTATGAAGTGGAAGTATTAGGGAGAAGAAGACTGCAATGCACTAGCGAGTTCCTGGAAGGGGCTTGCATCCTGGGAAGATGGGCACCTTGAGTGTGACCTAAAACAAGCAGCCCTTGTATTCAGAAGCCTGTTCATAGGTACAGAAGCAGGATATCAGGCTGTGGTCTCTACATGAGACAGAGGAGGAGGAAGGAGGCGAGGAAAGATTCCTTGTTCAATGCTATCCCTTGCTATCTTTTTTATTCAGCTCTTTACCATACAGTTTTTATACTCCTCTGTGTTTTCCACAGTTAATCAATGATCTGCTACATGACATCATATCAAATGCTTTACTGAAATCTAGATAAATTAGATATACTTCATTTCCTTCATCTAGAAAATCAGTTAACTTATCAAATACAGCTATTAGATTAGTCTAACATGATTTGGCAAAGTTTTGCATTTTATCTCATTTTACAATCGCTTCCATGCCTTTAATTCTTTCCTTTTGAATTTATTCTAAAGCACCATGTACAGCTAAGGTCAGACTAAATAGTTTGACTGGATGGCTTTTTTCCCCTTCTCTTGTAAAGCTATTACATTTTCTATTCTCTAATACAAGAAGTAGCATGCCCCAGTGGACAGCTGTATTCAAAACCTCCTGGCCTGTTATTTTTAAGTTCTGGGATAAAGATCATCTTCCTCGCCTTCTGACCCCACAGGTTCATTAAGAATACGTATGTTGCTTTCTTCTGAGCTGTGGAGATCTACATTTTTATAGACGCATTCCTGTTAGTCAATCCAGTCTGCTCCCTTGGATCATCATCAACCTTACTACAAAGTGATTCCCTTTCTTTCCATGATCTCTTTTTGTTTATAAGACTTAAGAAACTCTGGCTTTTAAATTTATTTTACTTTCTTTGAAAGGCCCTTTGAGCTTGAGTTTTGGCAACTTTACTTGTATACTTATTTCTGTTTCTAATTCTGAAAGTCAGTGTTTTCTTTGCTGAGCAAGTCTGGGTTTTTAGCCTCCTATAATATAGTCTATGATAGTGTAGTTATTCAGCCATGTAGGTCTTCCCTTGTATATTTTTAACCTTGCAGGTGCAAGTTCAAATATATATATATATGTATTTGTTTGTTTTATTATTTTTTTTTAATACTTTACCTTAAAGAATTTCCAAGTGTCCTTCCTGGCTGAGTCCAACCCCTCAGGCTGATTACATAATCTGGTTTCCTTCACTTTATCAAATTTTGTTCTTTTGAAATCAAGAATCTGATTTACAGACTTATTTTTAGTTGTCCTTGTATTAATTTGAGTCAACTCATGATCACTCAATCAAAAAATGTTTCCTACAATTAACTTTTCTGTGCTGTTTTCATTATTTATCCAAAGCAAAGCTAAAATAGCATTGGTTTTTTGTTTGTTTAAACTGGACAAAGCATTCAATTAGTATTATAGGAGGCTGATATCTACCTGTATTCATACAATTATGTTCAGTTATAATATGAATAAAAGAAGGCATTATAGCAGTGGCATAGAGAATTAAAAACAAGACAAGTAAATCTGTGAAACTCACTTCAGCAAGTTCTCTAGAGTATAGTAAGATGCAAGAAACTAATTTAGCAGGAATCAAAATAGATTAAAAATTAATCTTAGTTGCTGAGCCACAAACCAGCAGTTAAGTGATGGATGTAACTAGGCCAGCATGCTACCTTACCTTTGCCAACATGTAATTGCACAACTGATTTCTTGCACCTTTTTCTGATTCGTACAGCTCTGACTACTGTTTGGTTATGATTAAATGTGTTTTTCAGCATGTATCTAGGTCTCAGTTTCAGTATAATTTTATTGTTCATGTGAAAGATTGATGTTAACAAAAATGGTGATTTATTTTCCTATTCTCTTTGGGTGAACCTCTGTTACAGCTTATCTAAAGTAATTTTATTTTTTTTTTTTTTAAAAAAGTACTGCTGCCCTTTGAGAGATTATGAAATTGCTTTATCCTGCTGTTGTCTTTAAATAAAGAGCCTAGGTGATACCCAAACAAGACACTACAGTAAGTCTCTTTTCAAAAAGTGGTTTCAGTAAAGTTTCCCAAATCAGCTTTTTAATTTGACAGCTTATCAGGTTTTTCTGTCAGATAATGCTATATAATAATGCTTCTCTAAGTCTGCAGACAGATTTTCTTTTTTCCTTTATTTTTCATCTTGGATATCCTGGTGAAATACAAAGGCTCATTCCTTCTTAGACTTGGTAGATCCTGTAATTAAATTCAGATCTTGATAAAATGCGTGGCACGGTTGTCATTACTTGATCACAGAAGGTATAACACCTTTCAGTTAAATACTGCAAGGTGGCACAATGCATCTAGTTTAGAAGGAGAAAGAAAATGTCAAATGAACAGTGATTCAGAAAAAGGTGTTCTAAAATACTGATAGAAAGAGATACCTTTTTGTGTCTTGTGGCAAAGGATAATGCCCATACCTGCTTACCGTAATTAGGCACAGGGTGATATGGAAATGGAGTTTCTGAAGACGACTAGAAGCTGTGGGGATTCAAGTTAGAGGAAGAAAGTGGGAGTGAAAACAGATCTGGGAATGAGGCACGGCAACTCTGTCACAGCTGGTCCCATTCACCTCCTCAGGAAGGCCATTATCTATTAACAATCCCAGTAAAAGTCGGACCACAGAAGATGAAACATTGCCAATATGTAGGGATTCTTTTGCTCACTTTTATTTGGTTTGATGTATGTTTTCCATGTAACCTGCAGTATCACAACTTATCCAATGTAGTAGGATAATTTCAAAATGGAGGACTAACGTGATGTTTGTTAAAAAGAAATTATTCAATCCAGTTCTTTACTGAGGAATTTTAGCTATTCAGTAGCTTCCTTAACAATAGAATGCTGATATCCGTGATAGAATCAATGTCTTAAAAGATAATTGTCATTCTTCTCTTTCCCAGCGGCAAGTCCTTGTTGTCAATGCAAAGTTTTGAACACCAAATTCCTCTATTTCTCTTTCCTTTCAGCCTGCCCCTCCAGTAGGTTCATAGCTGTCTCATTCAAGATTACACAGGACTTTACGTAACGTGTCTCTTATGGAGCCAAACCAATATCCACTGACTTCAGTAAAATGGCTTTTGTGTAACCCTTAAGTTGGTATGGTTGAGACTGTGCCCCTTGCTTTAGATGCCTTACTTGGTGGGCATACACCTGTGTTTGCTCCAAGGCTGGTATTAATGCTCCCGGTGGCTGCTGGAGCATACAAGAGAAGAGTACGATAGTGCACTTCTGCCGTCTGTTCCTTCTGTGATGCATTTTGTTTCCATTAGCTTCTGGGGCAACCCTGAAGTCAGTCTGAAATGGGAGCCTTTCTCAGGACAGAACAAATCAATGCGGTGTTGAGCCTTCCAACCAGACAATCTATCACTTGGAAAACAAAATTAATTTCTCTGCAGTGCTATTGTGTTTTAGCTGCTCTTGGAAGATGAGATAGTTTTTTATTTGGGGCACATTTGGGCATGTGTCCCCAGATATATTTTAGTGGTGTTGTGAGGTGTGACAGCAGAATAGTACTTTATGTCTTCAGGATAAGAACTTCCATTAAACTAATTCAGAAGAAGTCGCTATAATTCATACTGCAGCAGGGAAAATGGCAACCTGCTCTATCCTAGATATATTTTTCAAGAGACTGAACTGCATTACCCAGGTATCCAGGAGGACACAAATCATTGCCGTTTTCAATGTATGGGTATGTACATACTTTAGACTCTCTTTCTCCCCTTTGTACCATGTGAACGCAGGAGAGAAGACGTATGCCCACCTCTTCATCCTGCTGCATGGTCAACTTTCTGCAGTCTTAAGGCCTCTTGGTTACAAAAAGAAAACATCTTGAAACTTCAGTGTCCATGCTTTCAAAATAACTTCTTCTTTAACACTTTGGATTTGTGATTAATGGCAACTTGGTTGTAACCAATTCTACATGAGCGTTGTGTTGTATTTTATCGTGCATTTAAAACTAAGTTCAGAGTGTTCCAGGAGCGTTCAAAGCGTTACCTTGACCACAGCAAGGGTGTAGCTCAACCAGAGGGTCTTTTTTGCAGTCTATCCTACCTGTCAGAAAAGGACTGAAAAGCTTGTAAGGTTTATATAACCGAGAACCCTTATGAGCTCCATAAGCGCCAGATTCTGTAGTATACACCATTTCAAATAAATTTGAAGCAGAAATTGAACATCTATCGCTGTATCAGAAGCGCAAAACATTGCGAACGGCATCCTGATTTCAACCCCTTACAAACAGAAGTTTACTGAATTAAAGGCAGTGAAATTATGCTTTTACAAATTGGTTTGATTGAGATGCAAATGGTTTATTTTCCTCCATGGACTATTTCTAAGGAGTTAAATGCCCTTTCTGGTGCAGCATCAAGTTCAGCGGACATTAAACAACTAAATGAAACACAGTGTTGTCAAGGTTAAGTATATATAAAGGCAATTTTGATTTTCCTGTTTTACAGAAGTAACAGGCAGTAATAGAGTACTGGTTTAAAATTTTAAAATTACAGTTGCGCAGTAGGGAGAGAAGAATACATATGCCCTTTTCAACAGAACAAACGATACTAAAAGTTTAACTGTAGCTGAGTGTAGGGCTAAATCTTGAAAATATGCTCCCATTTTCAGAGCACAGCAATTGCCTCACAGAAATTTTCAACCAAAGGATTCTTGAGCATCTCTCTTTAGGGTCCTAGTCCTGTAGTTCTCTCTCATGCAAATTCATGTGTGTTTTTCTCTGAACTAAAACACAAACTCAGACTGACGACAGTGCTATGGATGCACCACCAATTCCAAGAAGCTGTAGTAGGATAAGGTGCACATAAAGGATTTGGACAGAGAAATTTCAGGCTCAGGTTCAGGGTGCCTCCTCCCCTTTTTAACTTCTCTGGGCTCATAGGCATCCTGCGTGTTAAAATCATCCTTTATGAGCCGAATTACCATCCATAGAGGTGCAGCACTGCAGTGTTTGGTGTTGCAGTGACTTTGGGGAGCCTGCATATCACAGACACACATCTCATTGTCAGTCCCAAAGCTGATGGATACTCTTCATAAAAGTGATGAACAATGATTATGCTTAATTTTTCATTAGCCAGCTTGAGCTAATAAACTCAATATTGCATACAACAAACAGCAGTGAGGAGCATTCATTGACTGGAAACATGCCCAGTGGGTTTTTACAGGGTTCTGTACTGGGCTCAAAAATACCTAACACTTTTGTAAATGGCCTGTAAGTCTGCATTAAGTCATCGCTGCTGATGTGTGGCTGTCACAAAGATTAAAAGGAAAAAAAAAAAGTGGTAAATAGTAGCGAGGGCAATGCAATTGCCGTGTGTGAACATGATCACTTGGGAAGGGAGGAGAATTTCAAGAAAGTTAGTCTGCAGCAATGCTAAAGTGCCAAGGTATGGGTTAAAGCAAAGAGTGAAGGTTAAAGCAGAGAGTGAAGGTTAAAGCAAAGAGTGAAGGTTACAGCAATGTAGACAATGTCCTGGAAATGTATGATTCTAAGAAGGCACTTGTGAGGTCTCATATTTCTGGTTGTTCCATATGAAACATCATGTGATGCTGTGACAAGTTTATGGAAATTGCTTTGTGAGCACAAAAGGCTAAAATGTAAGAATTTGGGAGGATTTTACCACCCTTTACAGAACTTTGAAGACAGCTCTGGAACAGGTATCAAAGTCTGTACCTGGAGTCTGTGGTTCTATAGAAAAAAAATTGGAGGACGTGTAACGAGCACAAAAGAGGTTCTATGTCAACTGCTTTATAGTGTTAAAAGGAAAACTAAGCGGTGACTTGATTACAGCATAAGTGCTTTCAGGGGGAGAAAATACTAGATACTTATGGTGCTCTTTAGCTGTTCCTAGAAAGCCATAACCAGAACTTGGAAATTCATGCAAGAAATAGAGCACATGATTTCAACAGTGAGCCTTGGAATTCACTGCTTGAAAGATTTTCCTTTACTGTGTGTCATCACATTAGGAGAAGGAATTTTCGTGGAAGACTTGTTTGAGCCTGTTACAAGCTATAAATTAACCAAACAAATATGTCTGAATTCAGGATGAAGTGGCTTAATAGTCATATCCTGTGATACGCAGATCGGATTTATACCTATGTCTGTATTAGGAGTGTACTATCATTATAAGAATATTTAAGTGCTATGCTAGCATTGTGTTCTTAATGCAGATATAACTATACTTTCCCAGGAATTAACCAAATCATACCAGAAAAAAGTATGTTTCCAGGTATAATTCATATGTCCAGAAATATTACTGTGCTAAACAGCAGCTATACAATGCCTTAAACATGTCAGTCCTATTGCATTAAACTGAGAATGTGCTTGCAAAAGAGCAGAAAGAGAATACTGAAAATATTATCCCAGTCCTAATGTAGCATTTATCTTTCTCTTTCTCAGCTTTATATATTTATATATCCATAAATCCTGGTAGCTGGGGAAATGGCTATTAGTTAGCCGCTTGCTTAGCCATTCTGTCTGATACCTCACAGTTTGTTACATGTATTTTTTTTTCCAGTAGCTGACTTTAGTTACAGAGCATTCGATGGAGTACGCCTGCATACAGCTTTTCCAGCTGAGCTGGAGAGATGAGCCATGTTGCAAGAGTCTGTCAAAAATAATCTGCTGTCTGGACACTTTGCTTATCTGCCATCCCTCTGTGGACATGAGCACCATGGGTGTTCTGTGCAGAAAACACAACGGGGCGTTACTGCAGTCTTTGCCAGAACCGTGTTTCGGCCTTGTGCTTTATTGATGGTAACAATCCATCCTGGCAGTTAGACATATGTTAATCTTAATTGGATTTACTTCAGCCTTAGCCGTGAAAGGTTGTTTATAAGTTCTAGTGTTCTACTTTGGAAGCAGTGCCAAATCCATGCACATTATTAATAAAAGCAAGGACGGTAGGTGGTTTCCTTTTCCCCCATGGCAGTACTTTCATGGGTAATGGTCGACTGTGGATTGATGGAATGATGGGATGACTCCTTCTTAGAGTCCTGATTTTTGTCTTGAAATTAGGCTTATTAAACTGGAATGCATTATATTTTATTAGTAAGCCATCTGCACATTTTAGCTGTTAACGTATTGTCTGCTTAGAATTAGATGTTTATTTAATACTTCATCATTCTCAGTACTGTCATTTAAAAATAAAAATAGTTTAAATAGCGTATTGCATTATAGTTTAATAATGCATTAGTGCTTTGTGTTAGAGAAGCTACTAGAATTCATAAAGCTGGAAAGATGATAATATCCTTACCTAATTTCTTCAGCATAGTGAGTTTCAGTGTGTTTTTGAAAGGTCAAGTGGTTTCCTGAGAAAAAGTGGATGTGTAAATTGTGCTAGCAGAACTATGTTCTTTCAAAAGTTGATCTTTTCTCCATTTAAGATTTCATAAGTGTTTCAAAGTAGAAGTAGAGTCTACTTTCTGTATATTGCATCAGCAAATGGATTTCTGTAAAAGAAAATGAAAAATTAAACATATGGACAGTTGAGTAGCGATTACATATTTCCTTACAAATTCATATGCACTTAAGTAGTTCAATATTGATTGTTTTTTCATTCTGGTGTTTCAGCTCAGATTAACTCTCAAAACCAAGCCAATAAATTTAGACCTACATAAAAGTTAGCTGCCAGCTTTGCATTGTTCATCTAAAACTTGGCCTCGTTAATTTTAAAACAGAGTAGCTCCTCATATGAAAGTGTCTTCTGGGCAAGAGCTTAAAGAATTGGGATATCTTGATTTAGCTGGTGCAGGTCAGATCCATAGGTTAGATCCGGCGTTGGAGTTGGTGACTTTCTCTTCTAGTTGCCCAAGGCTGCCTTGACACCAGCTATCACCTGAAAACATCCAAGAAGAGATCTGTAGTATCAAAGGCCTTTTCAGGCCGTGATTTAGCAAGGCACTCAAGAATTGCTTCTGTGGTTGATGTTCAACGTGTCTTTGAGTGCTTCTGCAGAATAGGATGTACTGAAATGGACTTTCCGTAAGAGTGGTTGGTGACAACACTGACAGCCTTTCTCACACCTGTCCCCCTTCATAGGCGCTTTATTGAGCAGCGCGTCTTTCTCCCATTTTTACACAGAGTATACGAGAAGTCATGAAGCACAGATTTCAGGAAAGTCATAAATATGTTATGGCAACCATCTTTTCCCTCCCTTGAGCACTTCCTAAATCATAAAAGAAGGAAGCCATAGAGGTTTTGGACATAGAAATCCAGAGCGTTTAAGCAATGCAGTTTTCAATTTTCTTCAAAATCAGAATCTCAAAGCAAAATAAAATGTTCCACAATAATTCTCAGTCAGACTACACAAAAAAACTGAGGTGAAACATAATCACAAGGGGAAAATACTTAGCTAATTGGAAACACTTTGCAGATTTTTAAAAAATGAGCTGTATTTCATAAAAGTTACAGTGACATGCTACATATCACAGATTCATTTAAATGGAAAATATTAGCCAAGCTTTTTTTAAAAAAAGATATAATTAGGGAATCAAAGTATTTCACCTTTTAACAGATAAAACTAAATCACTGCTGGGAGTCTACCCACGGCCATTATGCTATTGCGTGGTGGACTGCTCATTATAGTTCTGCAGTCCTAAAGCACTCCTCTGCTTTTATCTCAGTGAGCATCTGTTTCTATTATTTACAGTTTCTGTTTCTATGCCTTGCCAAAAGCGTTAAAAAAAAAACCCCTATGTGTACAAGTTTAAACCTTTCCATTTGAAATAGATTATTCTTTTATAGTAAAATGCCTGCCAGGCATAAATACACAAATTGAAATGCCACTTTTAGACGGAACTGAAAGTCTGGAGCTTCCTTTGGCCAAGGGCTACTTTGTTTGCTGCACTGCTGACACAGAACAGATTTTTATCTCTTAAATGCTATTTTCTATCTGTATGGGTGCATTTGGTTTCGTCTGCTGGGCAAAGGCTTGTCCAAATAATGACCTCACTTCCATTGTTTCCATTGGCTTGTGTGGAATCTTGCATATCCCTAGGAGAAGGAGCTGACGCAGCCTCGGCAGATGTGGCGAGTGTGACAAAGTGCCTGTATGGTCCAGGACTCTGGGGCATAGTGGTGGTTAAATCTAGCATTTTCATGCGTCGTGAAAGAACATGAAATCAACGTTTTTAATAATTTGCAGTTGCAGTCAAGTTAGTTTGTGTGCTCTTGATGAGGGTTGATGCTGATTACATTGGATTTCTTAGGTTTTTTTATGTCTCTGGTCATGTAACGAGCATGAAATTATTCTCACTGCACCCTGCATTGCCTCCAAACAGTCTGCTACAGCAGTTCAATTGCAGTGGCTTTGGTGATCACAACTGAATGCCAAACTCCTATTTTCTCTTATAAATCACATAACCAAGAGCAGAATTTAACCCCAGAAAATTTTTTTTTAATTGTTTCAGATATCTTTTCATGTTGTGAATGGTCCACAAATAATATATGAAAAAAAATATATAGGATTTGCCAAAGCCTTCCACTGACTGCAACAAAATGCAAGGATATGAGCAATGATCTCTTGACAGTTTGTCCTATTCTGTCCTTAGAACTTACAGTGTGATTAAACTTAATTAGGAGGCTTGCACACAGTTAATAAGACCTTCCTTATTGATGGCTTCTACCTGAATACTGGATACTCATGGGGTTACAGACCAATAGAAATTTAAAATAAGAGCTGAGCACAGTGTTTTCCATTTGCCATTGTTCATTTATATAATGTGAGTATTATTTCTGTCAAGAGACATTCTATATAGCAGCTCTGTGCTACCATGAAATGAAGATCATCCAGATTGCTACCTGGGCAAAAGTCAGAAGAACACATTCAGTAGTTGCTATCTCAGACCTAACTAATTTACAGTAGGTTGAAATATTCTCCATTTTCCATCTGTTGAAAACCTATTGAATAAGAAACTTCTTACAGTCAACTTCTGGTTAAATTTCTGTAAGAAAAGTAATCTTAAATGCTGTGACAGTATGATTTAGAAACAGTTCAGAGTCCTTTTACCTTGGAGAACTGCAAAATGTCACTCTTGGAGTGATGTGGGGCAAGGTACTGTACTTGTAACAATTCATTTTTTTATACTTTAATCTTCCTCTTTAATGATTTCTATCAATTTTCTTGCTTATTTTAGCAGCAGCCATACAATATTAGCTCCTTAAATGCTGCACAGGCAGTACAAAGGATCTTTTTAAAACTCCCGATAACAAAATATGACCTTTAATTTATCAGACGAGTCCTATGTTTTCTTATCTCCTTCTTGTTGCTTTTCATCTTCTCTTGCTTGCTTTTGATATAATACACCAATCTCTTAAAGTAAGCAATCCAACACTGCACAGAGACAGATATTGCTTTATAGTGAGGAAGGGAGAGTCAGGAAGAGCACACTATTCATTTAATTACTAATTAATCCAGTGGAAAAATAATCACAAACAAAACAGGGCGGAAGGTATTTGATTTGAAGTGAAGGTTCAGATCTCCCTGAGAGGTTAATGAGAGTTCTCAGTTTTATCCTGTAGAAAGTTGTTAAAAATATGATTAAGTTTGTTTAATATGCAAGCATGAAACAAGGAGCTTACAGGTGAACACAAGATGTTGTGATACAATCTGTAGTATCAGTGGAATGGGAAGCAACTGAGGCATACATCTTCCAATAAATCTGGTAATTGGATTTTTCTTTAAAGCAACCTAAGTTTTGCTTTGTGTTTAGCAGTGTTATAAGCCACTGATGAGATATTTCACTTTGCTACAAATACTGCTGTCAGTCATTCTGTGCACAGAATATCCTCTTGGGATACCTAATAGTCATTGTAAGGAATTTGGGAGTCCCTGTAGGGTGAAAAGGGCCATATGATGTTACGGTCATTTAATATGAACTTGCCAGCTTTGACACTTCAAAGTTTGGAGAAGTGGTACCTCATGGTGGTTTCTTTTTTTATAGGTTAGCTCTTCTGGAATAAGGTAAGGGATTGTAGAGTTGCACTCATTACTGATTTGCTGCAGGTTCTTTCTCTAATTTTAGAGTTTCTTTGCACTTTTATCTTCTCACCAAGCTGATGGGAAGATTTGTTCAAGATGTCCAACGGGAAGAAATACACTTCCTAGATCAGTGTGTCTGCCTTCCTTTTGGATTCTGGAGGAGGCCCAAATCAGCCTTCTGGATATGTAACTCCTTGTACAATAGTCTTCCAGGCAGACCACTGTATCTTCCTTCATCTCTCCCAACTCATCATCCTACACATCCGCACAGGTAGAGCTAGCATATTTTACCAACAGAAAAAGACACACAGCTTTATCTGATCCATTCAGAAGTTCCTCATTCCTGTATCAAATACCAGACAGCCAAGGCTGTAAGCACTCGGCAAAAATCTGGGTCAAAGCAGTGTCAGAGTCCCCCACAAACACAGTGATTTCCTGGGGTGGACCTGGACTTCTTGTCCTCTGCCTCATCCAACCCAGACTCACGCTTGTATATCCTGGACCCAGGGGGTTGTGATGGAAGAGGTGATCTTGTGTTTGCAGGCATAAAGACAAGCTTACCGATAGCTGCTGAGTAATATGATGCTTGCGGGTAATAGTAGGGCTATTTATGAAGGCAACAGGCAGGATCAGATGATGGGATGTGCTGCAGACTGTTTAGGGGCTAAGTCTGTTAGGAGCAAGACTCGCTAAAGGCCTACAGTGGCAGGTCAAGTAAGGTTGGGCGCTAACACACACCCTAGTCGTCGTGCATGGAAAATCTGGGAATGCACTCTGTGTCTGCAGCACACGCGTGGGGTGGGAGCCCTAGCCTGAGTGACCTTTCTAAGAGGTCTTTGGTCAAACAGAGCAATGTAGATACAGCCACTGAATTCCTTAGATGACAGTTAAAAACTATTTAAATTTGAATCTTATTATGGCTTTAGAGTATGTCTGTATATTGGCTATATGAAATGCATTATGGTCTGAATCTGTTGTGTTGTTAACATCAATTTGCGACTATGATGATACTGAAAGCATCGACGTATGGCCAAGACATTGAGCCAGTGTGAGCACCAGCATGACAAAATTACATGCAAGTCATGTAAAAGTTTGTGCTTGCAATTGATTGCACTTAAAATTTCACTCCCTCTTTTGCTGGGAAGAGGCAAGCTGCACGTGCAAAATCATCTCTGTTGTACAAATTCTAGACCACAGCCTTCACATCTCCAGTTTGTTCCAACATTAATATATATTTGTATACACAAATGTGTGTGCATAGTAATAGATGATTTGAACGATCTTTCGTATGGGCCATTACCAAGATTGTGCTTTCATTTCCTCGCCTGGCCGTGTGAGACACTATGCGGACTGTTTGCCACTGTAACACAGGGGTGCTGTGGCTTCCCCCCATGGGGTGCAGCTGACACTTCAGTCAAGTTTCATCCCTAACTGCATCTGGAGGAATGATACGGGTCTCTGTCTTCCTCTTGCGGATGTCAGGGGAGTCATGATTCAGAAATAGCAGTGTCAAGATCATGATGAGAAAAACTAGGGAGAGGGGGGTTTATAAATGGATATAGACCTTGGTTTCATCACTTTGTTATTTATTTCCCTATCAGATCACTGAGACTAACAAGGTGAATTTGTATTCTGTTAAAGCGTTTCTTTCAAAGAAGATATTCTCTAGTCTAGGTTGTTCTTCACAGACTCTCGATTTTCGACCTTCTTATTCTCTTTCAAGGATGCTGCTATTTCACATCAATAACTGACACCTTTATTTCAGAGAACAAAATAGAATTACACTCCAGCACTGACAATATAATAAATCAGGAGGGATAAAATACATATTAGTGAAGTTCACATAGTTGGTTTGTCCCAGCTGACCTATAGATATAAAGGTATGATTAAAGTTTTTTTGGACTGCTTCTTCTCAATCTTGCCACAAGATTTAGCTCCGACTCAAAAATTTGACCTTTGCTGCTCCTCTCTGCTTACCTTGAGTCTATGGAATTATTGTTATTCCCTTGAAGCCTTTCTGCCCGTACAGAATTAACACTGTGTTGTGACAAAATACTATCTATTTGGCAGAAGAATGAAGCCATCTAGAATTCAATCAGGTTAGACAATGTCATGGTGCACATCCCGAATGAATCATTTCTACCTAGCTTTTTTAATCAAAGAAATCTCGGCCATATAACCAGGAAGTGTCATGCTGGGATAGTCACATAGCTGCCTACAATTAAAGTTTAGGCATATCAGTTGCATTTTATGAAATACGGTTGAAAAGCAAGCCTGCCAGAGCACTTAATCTTTCAGACAGGTAACAGAAATAAAATCTCAAAGCCACAGGTTTATTTAGAGTATGAAAATATTTATTAACCTTCTTGGAAGTGTTTTTACTGAAGATGTTCCTTGTGGTTCACCATATTGGTAAAACCAAGCAGAAATAAAGGAAGCATGAAAAATGTGCACTGAATACTCCTGAGAAAAACAATATGTGGTATTTATGTTTTCCCTATTGGGAATAAGATTACCAGATGAAGTAAAGGCATATAGTTGCACTTAATTCAGCGGGGCTGTCCAGATTCGTTGTAGCTGAGTGTATGCCCCAAACCAGCTGTTTGTGGAGGAACAGTTATTGAAAAGATGTGTGGTTTTCATGACGTAATAATAGGGCGTTTGTTGCTTTTAATGTTTTTTCCATTATTTTCAGTGCTACATATCTTTTATTTTTAAAAGTAGTTGTTTAGTTACCTATGTGTCTACTAGTTTCATCATTACTAAACCTGTATGTTTTGCTTGAAACTAAGTCTGGGTAAGTTCCACACCATTTCCCCCTAGCCTTTCCATTTATATTATATACTAGAAGAATTTAAGCTAATGCAATAGTGTCAAATTGAGATGCATTTGACGATGCGCTTTTCCTCTGATGGGCGATGGGCTAATGTAATCAGCAGTTATTTTTTTGTGTGTGACATTTACAAATCAAATGGTTATTTCCTTGCTTTTCATTTGTATTTTGCTCCCAGTGGTGCAAGACTGCTGCAATTAGTATAAAACATAGTTTATAGGTAGAATCACATTATAATAGGGTGCAATATTCTCAAGAAACGTACATTCTGCATGGGTCTTTTAATGAAATAATTCAAAGAAACGTATAAGCTGGCCAAGGCTAAATTTATGCTGCTAATTCACAGAGAAATTTCCACGATCACCATAGAGATGTCCTGGAGCAGCTGCCAAGTAGTGGAAGTGGAGGCAGCGATAAACCTTGTCTAGGGTAAATCCTGTGTTAGTAATGGAATTACAGTAGAGAGATGCCAGACTGTTAGAGATCTGAACTGGTGACTGCAGAGGGTCCTTCTAATAAATGCACCTAATTTACAGCCACTGGTTGAATAAGCAACAGAGAGTTTAATGTCTTCCCAGCACATGCAGTTGTGATCAGTATGCAAAGATATTATGCGTGTTTGAGCTAGTAAGATTGACTTTTGATTTGGACCTGAATTAGGAATGCGTGCTTTTTACTCATCTGACTCTTCTTATCTCTCAGGTTCTTTGCTAATATTAACCAATACAATGGGAAGAAAAAGGTATTGTTGGTTTAAAGTACTGCTGCCACCAAAAACCTGTACATCGAAGGAAATATTTAGGTTTACCATTCTCCTAAGAAAAGCTTTAAGTAGAAGACATGTTCTTCTGAGGGATCACACCTTTATCATTTAAACTCAAAAAGCTATAAATAGAAATAAATATTTAAAGTGATTTGCTAATTATTCCATATTGTCTGATACTCGTCTGACTGTACCAGCCTTATTTTATCTCGTTGTTTTATTTAAAGAAGTCAAAGATCTCTGCACAAACTGAGAATAAATATGGTTTGCAAATATGACAAGTTTGTGTTTTGCATTGCCGAGTTCTGGTTAGATCTCAATTTATGAAACCCCACTGCAGATGGCCTCTTGCTAAATTTTAAAGCGCTTCCACGTTTCAGAACCAGGCTACCTTTCAGCAAGTCACTTTTGTCAAAGCCTTGGTATTCCTTCAAGACATTGTCAACATGTCCTATGAGAATGTACAACTGGTGAATACCCTGGTCTGTTCTGTACCGTATATTTGAATCTCTGGAATTTATTTAAATGAAGTGAATAAGAATGTATTTTTTCTGACTAGGTAATAAGTTACAGTAGGTCTGTTTCTAGACAGCAGAAGTAAGTGTGCCTTAGATGGTGATTAAGAGTTGTCGTCGTCTTCTTCTTTAAATGACTAACCTGGAGTGAGAGGTTGGATGTCTTTTGAAAACTTAAACCTGTTTCACCTGAACATGTTTAACTAGTTAATAAGAAACATCAAAAAAGACAAAACCCTGAGGTCAATGATCATTTTTTGTAAAGCCATTCGATGATGTTTAAATTTGTTTTTTGGGTCTGTCTATAACATAAGTTTAATAACCTAGCTCAAATGCAGATTTCTAATTTTCAATTAACATAGGAATAATTTTGTTTGCTAAAATAAAATAAATGAATGAATGAAAAGTCTGAACCATGAAATGTTCTAGGCAGCACTTTTTAAAATTCCAAATTTCAAAAAATCATGTGGCAACTGTATAGCTCAAGCTTTAAGTATTAACTTTTAACCTTTGACCTTACAGATTTTAACCAATGAAATGTCTCTTTAAACTTTAAAGGAAACAATGATAACGAGCGCCTGGCGATTGCTAGACAGCGAATTCCATATCGACTTGGTCGAGTAGTTGATGAATGGCTACTCGACAAAGGTAAAAAACATTGATTAAAACTTCAAATAAAAAAATAATTTGAACATAACCAAGTAGTACTTCATTGTAACACTAATAAACATAAAAAATAAATTTCAGTAAAACTAAATTAAAAACAAATTTTAAAAAGTAAAATATAGAGTAATATTTGCATACCTTGTATAATAATTTCTATACATTTCTAGAAGTACCAGCTGTTTAATAATCTTACCCTGTTAACTTAAGGTTAAAGGGACTGTTAAATATAATCCACTAACTCAATCTATGAAGGTACTCAGAGCAAACATTAACCAAAAATTATAAATCATTCATAGATTATATTACATGTTCCAACATCTAAATTATTAACTAAAAATATATGTAGTTATGATATCTTCATTATGGTCCTGAAAAAAATTTTGTTTAAACTGTAGGTATCTTAAATAGTGGGCAAGATGAATTGCCAATCAAAATGAAGTCCCTTTAACGTTTGCAACATTCTAAGGGGATTTTGGAACAAACACTAATTAAAACAGAACTTAGAGTTGTGTGCATGCTTTTTGTGAGCAGAAACCAATCTGCTAAAGTGACTATTCTATTTACTAAGAGTGGTACTGTTGCTGAGGATTTCTCTGTTTAATGGAAATGTGCCATGATTTCTCCATCGGTATGTGTATCATTTCTGAAGCCGCGTTTACATCTAAAAATCCTATTTTAATTGATAGCCTTGCTGAAAGCCAATCAGACATCTATTTTTGAATCTGCCTCTGAGATACTCAGTGTGAACCACGTGTTTCTTTTCAGTGTGGACGTTGAAGGAAAATAAACATTTAAATACAAAAAGGAAACATTTAATTAAAAATGTAAATATTTTATTCACTTCTATGGAAATACGACAGATTACTGCATAACTTATTCTTTAAAATTCACTGGCCCTACTGACTTGTTGGCATATATATAAACTCTGTGTGTATATACATATTTGTATATGTCTATACATACATAATCTCACATGTACATACTTTAAGCTATAGGCCCTATGCGGTATTGTGTGGAAAAAACTTTGGAATGTTGGCAGACTTGAAGAAAAAATAATCTTAAGGAATTAGAAACCTGGCATTCTTGACACACACCAAAAAACACTGCCTTCAGGTAAAAGGGAGAGGGGTATAATTTGTAGCACTAAACACATTTGCAAATATATTTGATTGGCCTTTTAGCAAAAAAAAAAAAATCCCAAAACGTCATAAATTAAGGAAAATGCAAATGCTCTCAAAATATATGCATTTCATGGACACCTCATTAAAAAGCAATGAATTATGAGTCAAATCCTTTTCTTATAGTTTATTGCTCTCATTATTCACCCCATGAAAATCTGTTATCACTCGTGCAGAGTATAGTGTTCGCAGTCAACATTTTTGCATGTATATAATATTATCTTCACAGGGCGTCAGCTCACAATCTTCAATAGCCAAGCAACCATAAAAATTGGAGGCAAGGAACGTGGCCATCCTTTCCAAGGCCAGCTCTCTGGTCTTTACTACAATGGCTTGAAAGTTCTGAATATGGCAGCAGAAAATGATGCCAACATCGTGATAGAAGGAAATGTGAGACTTGTTGGTGAAGTGCCTTCCTCTATGACAACCGAGTCCACAGCCACAGCGATGCAGTCTGAGATGTCCACGTCAGTCATGGAAACAACCACAACTTTGGCCACGAGCACCGCCAGAAGAGGAAAGACCCCGACAAAAGAACCTATTGGTCAGGTTAGTCCGCTTCCTCACCTTTCGCAAATATTTTCCCGTGTTTGGGTGTGGCTTTCTATATCGCATTCCTTCTGCAAATTAAATTGTTCCTGTTGAAGAAATGCATGAATTACAGATAAGTTCTGTACCATACATGGCTTATGGAAGCAACGTTGATCAGCATGTAGAGGGAAAGTTACGACCTTGCTGTTCTTCTAAATTAGGCAAACTTATCAGATCAGGTTTTTCTTGTGCTGAATTTTATTGCCCTGTCATGCATCTTCATAGTGGTGCATATTTTTAAATACTCTTTTTTCCTTTGGCTTATGTTGATTATTTTTGGTGTAGGAATGCAGGATGTCTTGAAATTACAGATCATGAAATGAAGTGGTGACTTTATCCATGACATAGAGAAAAGAGACCCGGTTTGAAGAGGGAACAGGAAGGAGGTGTGAAGACAAAAAGTTGGAAGAGGCTGGAAAAGAGGGAATTAGCACTTTCTCTAGTCCCACAATTGGTGATCTTCTTGGGCAGAATTCCTCATGTGAAGCAGTGGCAGCAGAGGGAATTGAGAGCGCTCTGCACCCTGGGAGACTCGGGCTCCAAGTCAGAGGCTGTTGTTTACTGTTTGTTGAGGTTATTTGCATCTCATGAATTTGGTAATATATTTAGTAGCTTTCAGGCTTTGTCAGGATCTCTCTATATAATGTGGGGGGGAATTTAATTATCGGAAAAAGGAGGGAGGAAAAACAGGTGAGGGAATTAAGTACCTTCATCTTGTGGATAACCGGAGTAACAGCATTCAGACTTTGTGCTTTAAAAACCTAAGACTTACCAGGGCGTTTCTGTGGCAGAAAAGATTCTTTTATGTTTATTCTGTCTAAAAAAGAACAAAAACCAAAAAAAAAAAGAAACCAAACAAAGGTACACTGCTAAAAGCTTTTCCTATGTTCACTTGGTTCACGTGCTTGCTTGTGCAACCACTGGGCCATCAAGCCATGACAGCTGCGCCCTGAGATCCAGAAGTAGGACAAGGAGCAAAGAAAGTGTCACGAGCTGTAGGGAGGAACAGGAGCACGACGTGATGAATGA
The DNA here is from genome assembly GCA_013398915.1 of Dromas ardeola. NCBI lineage: Eukaryota > Metazoa > Chordata > Aves > Charadriiformes > Dromadidae > Dromas > Dromas ardeola. The sequence goes on along the minus strand of VYZM01013914.1, from coordinate 800,897 downwards.
GGTTAATTTTCTCAAGAATGGAGGAGAACATACTGATTAGACTGGGAGGATGAGGTCAAGTCGCCTGTTTGGTGTGTAAAACCCCAACTCACAGTTTGAATTTGGTCGGGGCATCAAGCTCAACACTTCAGCTTTTCTGTCTGTAGTATTTTTGTACACTTTATACTATGGACAGAAAACCACAGTGCTGTAAAAGTAAAAATTATTATTTAATAAACTGAAGCAGAATGTTTAAGTTAAAAGTGAGCTTTTACATAACCGTTTTGACTTGTGTTTTCAAACAAACACAGGGTTTATGCATTTTCCTTGTTCATTGAAAGTGCATG